>JAPZDZ010000015.1:1031964-1059658 GCA_029783805.1 Acanthurus tennentii
CACACACACACACACACACACACACACACACACACATATATATATATATATATATATATATATATATATATATATATCCTCTACACAGCAAATCAGATGTGTAGACTCCTGAATTAAAGGGCAGGGTTGAATGTGGCTATGGTAAAAAAGGGATCAGACAACCATTTCCAAGGCCCACAATTAAACTCAATAGATCATCTTGATATTAACTGTGAAAAAGCAAAAGTGAATAAATAAGTAAGGACTCATAGACTAATGAATTGTAGCACAGCCAATAACACAAATCGAAATGACCATTAAAGTATGCCCAGATTGGCCTTGATGTCAGTCAGAGGTTAACTAATTAATCAGTCCCGACAATTAAGCAGCCTCAGCAGGGCATTTTACAAACTCCTGATTGATGAACTTGACTCATGACCATTTGCTGCACAGTCTTTACCAGTCAAGCAGGGATCACATTTTGAATACAGAATGCATACACAAAGTTAAGTTAACATCATTGTGTATATTAGAATTCCTTTTAAATAAAAGAGGGTTTATTTACCAATTATTAGCTGCACAGTGTTGGAATTAATGCATCAGACTAATGATAATTGCTGCTCCACTGAAATCAAGCCTGTAACTCTGTCTGTCTGTTTTACAAGCTCTGGTTACTCCTACAGTTGACAATAAACTTGATTATTAACGTTACATTGATTACTTTTTAATCTGAAAGAGACACAACTCCTAAGAGTGTAGCGTTTCCTTTCCCCATGTGTACTACATGTCTTTTTTTGTTATTGTAATTGGTGATACAATCTGAAAGAGTCTTTTTTTTTTCACCAGTTTTCACTGACTGAGTCACCAGCTCAGCGGTGGCTTGAAGCAAGAGCAGTCCACAGTGTGTTAAAACACAAAACAGATAGTGTCATAGTACAGGCAGTTAGCTCATTAACTGCCTGTACTATGAAACTTTTGCAGTTTTGCAAAACTCAAAACTGCAAAAGTTTGAAGTCCAGAAACCAGTTGCCTTTAGTGGAACACTGGTTACTCTTGGGTTATACTAAAATACTGCAAATAATGTACAAAGGCTGTGATAGCGTGAGCTCTTCATTGTGGCAAATGATCACCTCTGTTGTATTTATTAATTTAGCCCTCCTAGGTACTTGTTGAGGAGCTTGTCAGTTGTGAAGTGAATAGAGGAGCTTGTTTTTCCATGTTCTCTGAGCCTGAACTCCTTTGTTCAGTGAAGCAGAAAAAGCAAGAGAGACAGACCATACTGTCCTACAACTGTTCAGGTAGCAGATCTTTGGTACAAAGAATTCTTGATGAAAGACCATAATGTTTCACTAATGGCTACTTTTTAATACATCCCCAGGGTAACACTGTGCACTCTAAGTCTGAATTGTAGAACTAAGGGAAGGTACACACAAAAATGAGCAAAGCTCAATACGGTCAAGCTTTCAAAAGGAACATTTGAGAGTGTTTACTGATGTACAGAGGCACTGTAGAATTATTTTTATTACTACGCAGTAAGTATAGGCTTAATGGCAATATCATAAACCTTTTTAAAAAGCATACTCATTATATGCGCTTTGTATTTTAGGGATGATAAGACCACAGGTGTTCAGGACCAAAAAAGAATTGAAAACATAACATGAGACTAGATTTGTTTGAGATTTTGGCTGTGATACTATGATGCAAATCAAATGTTGACATTTCTTCATGCTGCAAGCTGCATTCCAGTGACAATTTTCTGTGACATTATCATACAGACCTGTGAGTGCCAGGAGAACAAGATGTGACATTATGAGATACCACCACAGGAAACAGCAGGCTTGATTTTCAAGGTTAATAACCATTCACAACTTAGAAACCTAATATACTTAAAAACAAACAAGGCCAGCAAATGTGCACATTGTTCAATAAATACTGCACTGAGTAATGTGACAACATGAGAAACATGATGAGATGAGCTAAACCTTCCCTCAAAGCAGGCAGCCATTTTGCTTTTCTAGCCAATGCAGATGGCACCCTGATACGTTTCTTACTGTCTACACAAATGTATATGCAAACACGAACAAGCAGCAAAATTGAACTAATGCAGACTTCAGCAGACAGGTGAGGATACATGAACCACTGCAGTGACTGATCCTCTTTTGACATTAAATCAAAAGTTAGAAAGGGGTCACACAATGAGTCAAATGAAGAGCATTGGAAATCTCCTTCCTCCTTTGAATTCCTAAATTTAGGGGGGCATCCAACAACTTTTGTAATTTTTAGGTACCAACCAATCATGCCCATTACACGGGACTGGCCAGACATGTAGAAGCAAGCTCTCTTTTCTTCATCACACAACTACTTTTGTCACATTTTGTCTGAAAAACCATAAATGTTTCTAAGGATTGATTATTGGAAATTGTGTGCAGTCACCCTCATTTAAACGATTATTGAGCCCAATCAATCTCTATAACATCAGGCATTGAAGAGTGGCTGCAGTTAACACTCTTAGCCTTTAAACAAAGCTGGCTGTCATGTTTTACAAACTATTTTTTGTTTTTAAAGCAAATCCCAACTTAGGTGGCTTTCATAATGCAGTAAAGGAGACCTAAAGAAAATCTTTTCCCACTGCGAAAACTTTCACAAAAACAGATTGATATTGAGTTTCCACGGTCATGTTTAGCTCCAACAAATCTGTGAACTTCTCTAGTAAACCACTGATAAAAAAGAAAAAAAGAAAAAGAAACTCAGGGTCTTTTGTCTCCTTCTTCTCCCACAGAGGGAGGACATATGGAACTCAGGGTCAGAAGTCACTCTGAGGGAGGGGCTGTGAAATGGCTCCTAACCCCTCCTGAGATCAACTGTTCACTTTGGTGTCAGAGACCGCGGTATTGTAAAGGGATGTGACCAGCCAGCAACAGCTAGCAGCATCCTCCAAGGTCATCAGGCCATGCTGACTCCCATAAGCAGAGGATCCATCATTACTGCTCCCCCCTCTCCCCTCCAACCCTTGACCTTTGACCAGCATCACATGGCATCCCCTGCTGACACTGTGGAGTCTAGACCACACATCTCTGACATCAACATCTAGACAGACAGGCCATTTCAGGGCTGTATAAGGACCTTCAACTTAAACCTACATTGTGCACTTGAGGCAATAAAACTCTATTGCCAGTTTAACCTTCTTCCACACTGCTGTGAAAGTTTCTGCCCAAAAACTACAAATGACTTGGAAACAGCCTCTAGTTGGTTGCTGATTTATCTAGAGTTCATAGAGCTAACAGTGACATTTAAGAAGCAGGCAGTAAAGCCATAATTCAGTCAGTGTCACTTCTGTAGGTTTTTGGTCTTCTTGCCTGATACATATTTAACTATGGTGTTTATGTGCTTTTTATTATTTCTATCTTAATTGTCTGTCAGTTTTTCACTACTGGTCATTCACACAGCTAATGTTGTTGACAGTTTATTGTACATTGTTGGATTGTGTAGCAGCAACATATTCTGCCAAAAGATCCCTTTAATCTTACACATTTGACCTTAAACAAACAAAACAAAAAGTTTGGAGACCTGAACTCAATTTTATGAGAGCCCTTTCTTAAAATTGGCACATAAAGTGTACTTGTCCCTTAAGGTCAAAACATCAAGAGCCAATAGCCAGCAGACACAAAGTGAGAGGCTTTTCGAAAAAAGACAGGAGAATGCTGGAGAGAAGTCATGGTTATGATCATGAGTGTGGGGCCATATTTAATATTTAGGATTGCGTGTGAGTGTGTGTGTGTGTGTGTGGGGGGGGGGTGGGTGTAGTGAGCCCTGGTTGTGAGTAACATTGTAACATTACAGCAATGCATTCAGTGTAGCCTAGAGGACCTGTCTGAATGGATTACTCTAACAGGCTTAACAGCAGCCTGGATGGGCTAACAGAGCAAAATCAAATGAGAGGGGGGGGAAAAAATCTGAGAGATGGACTAAATCACTGCAAGGGCAAGAGCAGAGAAGGCAACTGATGAGCCATGAGAGAAAGAAAGGGAAAAAGAGAAAGACTAGAATCTTAAGCAAAAGACAGCAGGGCAAAAGTAAAGTCATCATATAGTTGTTAATAAGTTTATTCATTATCAAGAAAACAAGAGAAAACAAATATAATGCAATGAAGAAAAAGTGCAAGATGGGATAATACTTACATATTTACATAAACAGAAGAGATTTAAATTCCTCCTTTGCGATGATTAAGCTATTAGTATTGTATATGCCATGTACTATTATCAGCCCATTAGCCAAGCATACTATTGTTAGTGAAGTCAACAAAAGCATGCGTCAGTGTTGTTAGCCCCTTTCGTCAACAGCATATGTAAGTGGGCAGTATAGTGGGCAGCCTTTGTGCTGACTGACTCCCATCCTGATCTATGTGTGGACAGATGGTCCGGTTCAGAGGAGAGCTTTGGCTGTTCAAATCCTTTTGTGTCCTGTTGGAGGACGCTACAACCTCAGTCCTGGCCAACACACCCCTGTGCTCTAGTCACAAACTTGGAAACAAACAAGTCACAAACAAAACCTGCTTATGTTGGTAAGGAAAAAATACCATAATAATTCCAGCAAAGAGATCTTGAGAGGGAAAAAAGAACCTTCCTTTTGGAGAGAAAGGTGCAAATAAGCAAATGACATCATGGTTTGTAGTGAGTGAGTGCAGCACCCCACTAATTCATGTTAATGTTTATCTTTTACACAAAATAGTGCTAAAAGTCAAATTGTTAAATCCAAGTTTTATAAAGCAGGCAGGAAAGGCAAAGTGATGTTCTATTCATCTTATAAGTGCTTGTTTCTTTTATATGAAGTCCTGTCTGAGGTCTAGCTGTTGTAAAGACTGTTTACATTGAAATAGACATGTTGAAATTTATATGAAGAGAGGAAACCTTCTAAAGCAGTTATTGGCACCTGGCTGTGAACCGGAGGTGGGTGTAAGTCCCTGTGCTTTAAACAGCTCAGCCAATTCTCCCTGAGGTGATATTTACTCATTTACATTGGGGTTATGGCTAATGACTAACCTGGGATAAAATACTGACACCAGCCTATCTAATTCAGTGTGATCGCAGCAGAGCATCACTGCTGCTGGAGAGCAGTGGCTGACACGAAGCTGTGAGTAGTGGGAGGTGTGAAGGACTGAGACAAGGGGGAGATGAAAGGACAAGAGAGGAAGTATATGGACAAAGGGGGAAGAAGATGAACAAGAGGAGGAGAAAGTCTGGTGCTGCCAAGTGCTAGCAAGTTGAACACCTGACCGACTGGATGATCTGAAAACTGAAACTGAGCATCTGGTGTTTTCAGAAGACCATGTTCATCATTGCCTCCACTGTGAGTCGTTGTGTGGTTGTGTTTAGGTGTACTGTACATCTGTGTGCATTCATGCATGCAGTATCAGTAACGATACATGCAAACAAGTACACTTTGCTCTGCCTCACACTATCAAATTCACTGCTAGCCTTGACTATATATTGTGATGACACTGTTCTTAAGCAAAAAGAAATATTTTTTGGTATAAAGAAATCAGTAATTTATCATTTTAAAGGAGTAAATAAGTAATTCAGTATAATACTTAATAGAATGACCACAGTGGATGAAGCACAGGCTGAGATATCCTGACTTTAGTCTATGCACAGGGCAGGCTACAAAAACACTAGATCCTAAATTCAAACAATAATGCAATTCAATGGCATCTGTCTGTATGATTCTCAGCTTTAAAATTTGCAGGTGATTCCATTAACAACCAATTAATAGCAGGTGTATGATTATAGCGCTTGTAATAAAAGCCACAAAGAAAGTTTGCAGTGACATCTGTCTACATCACAACATTTAAGAAACTAGAACACCAATGGTTGATAAGTCAATTAGTAAATTTTCAGAAGTGTAATTGATATGATGATTTATAAGTTATTTGAAATAATTTAAGACATCACTTACACATTATCAGAGTTTAATTTTTAATTCTGAAAAAGCTCCCTCGGAGCCCAACAGACAATAAACAGCTGTTTTCACAGACTGAACAATACTTCATGTGCTTAATTAACTAATATCTACATATGAAATTGGAGTAGAATAAATTTACATAAAAGTAAATATGGCTGATGCATTCACTTCGTGATCATTTGACTGAGCTATAACAGCCAAATAAACACAAAAAATTGAACTCGTATAACTTCATTGCTAAGCTCCAAGAGGTTGCATCACTGCAAAACCATAGCTAAAATCCCTTGTGAACTCACATTTTAATAGAGCAGATACCATTGAATTTATTTGAAAACTTAATTTCCAAAAAATCAGCCTGTCCTGAACATAGAAAAAAGCCTTACTCTTTGAAGTTGCATTTTCAAGATAATTCACAGAGTACTTTAATGTTGTTTTTTTCCAGTTCAGCTTAAGATTTTTTTGTAAATATGATATGATCTGGTTTAACCATGTCAAATTCGGAACTCCTATGCCATCATCTATCCAGCTGCTAAATGGCCATCAATTTCTAAACAAAGGAAGACAATGTCAAAGTGGTACACACTAGACCCTGTAGCAACACTGACCTCATATCTTCATCTACAACTGGCATGCCAAACATCTCCCTCCCCAAATTAGCTCTTCACTCCTCTCACCTTTCAACTCCGCAATGTTGCCAACTCAAACTGCATCTAGTGTTAGAATGTAGGAACTATTTCAAGCTCTGTATGCCAGCCAGGGAGTATTTATACCACTAAAGCTCATTGGCATGGTATGGGGTAGGTGTCTGGACTGACAAAGCGGCTATTTATGGGAGGAATCAAACCAACTAATTAGCATTTCAGCTTGGGACCAAGGAGCTCAGAATAACCAATCAATAGTTGAAATAATGGAGATAAATGCTGCACAATATTGTAGACAGTAGACTGAAACACAGACAGAAGAGGCACTGTAAACCATGATGAGCCCTGAGGCAGGTCTACAGGAAGTCTGGCCCTCTGACTGGAACAATGGGCTAAGGGAAATAAGGCCACACTGCCACACAAAGAGTAGGGAGGAGGGGAACTGTAGCCTAAAATAAGCAAAGGCATAGAACCCTGCCTAATGTGGGTCACTGCAATTATGGCTTCATCCAACTCTAGTTACAAGAATAAGTGGGGGTGCTGAGATAAAGCATGTGCTTTACAAAAAAAAGGGAAGAAAAAAAAGAGGTTTATAGAGTGCCAAAAGGCAACATGTTGATATCAATCATGGCAGCATTAGTGTCGTCTGGTTGCTAGCACATCATGGGGGAGGACAGCAACAGGCCTGATCAGAATTGTAAATGATCTGCCATGAAGTGTAGAGGGGTGGAGGCAAACTGAGGCAGATGACAAAGAAATGGGGGTGGGCAGCTTTGGGGATGCATAAAGAAAAGAGGATATAATGCTCTGCTAATGCTTAATTAATGATCAAGCATTAGACAAAAACTGAAGTGTAGGGATATAAAACTGCATGAATATTATTATTTTGTACTCTGTTAACATTTACATGGATCAGCTTGTGTGACATATGCTTTGGTTTTCATGTTTTAAGGTGTAGATTATTATTTGCCAAATGTCAACTGATGTCCATAAGAAACAGTTACAAAAAAAAATGCTCATTACTTTTGTCTCAGTCCTTTAGTTGTCTGATCAACTAATCGCTACAGCTCAGATTTCCAATTATTACCTTGCTCTCGGTTAACAGTTAGCATCAGAGACTTCAAAACCTTTTTTGACGAGCTTTAGCAATTCAATCTGTATGGTTCTTACCATCTTATGAACCATGTGAGCAGCTAATCATATCTGGTAAGGACTGTCCCTGACCTCCTTGAAAATGGGTCACCTGACATGATCTCATCAACTGCAACAATAATGACATCATCAACAACACACAGAACCATCTGATCAATGGTTACTGTATGTTAAAATAAAATGAAAAAAATGTTACTTATAGCTCTTGTTTAACCCATTGAATGTTAACTTGTTCCATAGTTTAACCACACACACACACCAGATGCACAGCAAGTTGGGGTAGATAGGTTTAAGCAAAGCTAACAGTTGGGCAAATGGACTTAGCATGGTGAAAGCTTATCAGTCACCTCAGAGATCTGCAACAACCTGAGGGCAGCACACACAGTGACGCATATGCACACAAATGTTCCTTTGTGATACTAAAAAACATTACTTTTCACTGAAATTACATTAATATTTTGGCACTTGCACATTTAATAACACAAGTCTATTTGGTATGAGGCAAAAATGTGAAATCAATCACAGCACATTGTCTGCATACACAGACCTTGCCATTTTGAACTTTGTCCCAGAGACTCAGTTATATACACTAAAGCTACCAATTTGGCTGTGATGCAATACCTCGGCAACACAGCACTCAGCCGTCTATGCAGTAAGAAAAACATAAAAAGGCAAAGCTATCAAAAAAGTAACTACACATCGCAATAACAAGAATAGGTTATTATTGGATGGATGCAGAGTAACTGACACTGGGCTAACATGTCAATGTATCTAGCGACAGAGTAAACATGCTGCAACATCAGACCTGTTACTGATAAGAGTCTCCGCTCAGTAATGTTTTTATAGAAGGAACAAGTCAGAAGGAGAAAGTTTTGATTCTTGAGAGTGAACAGAACAACAGGAATACTATCAAATATAGAGGTATTAATTACGGATCCAAATTGTGAAGTAGCAAGAAATTATTGTGCCTTGATTCAATCTTCCTGCCAAGGAGGCAGCTTGACCAACTTAAAGCGCTCTTGAGGGAGCCTTGAATGTTTCTGCCTTTGCTTATCCACTGGCAGCACACAGTGAGAATTACAGAGTAGCTTACAAACAAACTTCATTTGTGGGATTTATTTTGCTGTCAAAATAAATTAAAACTACTTCAAAACAAGTACAATATGAGAGCATATGTGTTAGACCAAAGACAATCTCACACTGTCTTTCATGTACAGTCCTGAAATGCAGTTTCAATTTAATGGGTTCAGAGCATTACAGCAAAGCACATGAAGGGTAAATCAGATTATTTTAAGAGTTACAAGTGATCTTTCATCCTGTTATAAACCAGCAGTTGAATTGACAAAAAAGTACCAATAACTGACACCAAACCTCAATGCTGCTGTACCCTTCATCCATCGTTTCTGTTTATGTCTTTTTAGTTATGAGCTTCACTAAGTTTTAATTTACAGTAGAACTATCTGTTAAAAACACTAGCTGTGAGGTTGGACTAGTGTGCCATTTATAGTGATGAGTTTTAATAAAAGGACTTACGGACTTGTTAGTATGTTTTGTGGGGTATATCCTAAGTAATGTAGCGTAATACAAATTAAAATATGCATGTGTTAGCTACCCTGTGGTGGAAGATAGGTCAACAATATTTCTAAAATAGTCTATGTGGAGAACTGTGGCGCGTATTTTGTTTTATATAAAGAAATATTTTAATAACTCTAAGCATGTCATCGAGGATTAAGCTCATACCTGCTAATTCGTCCGGTTCCAGTCCGGTTTCGGTGTCTATCCCACAAATAACAAAGTAATGGGCGAAGCGGCACGGTGCCGCGCCGGAGACCGCGGAGCTCCCACTCATCCCGGCTTCCCTGTACAGCGCTGTTCGCTCCTAATCCTCCTGTCAACACATCTTCGGGAAAACGAGAAAACTGGATAAAATGCCCGACGAACGTTAAGGAAAACAACTTCCGTACTGCTTTCTAGATGTAAGATAAACCCCAGTCACACACTGAAGTTGTTTTTAAATGCCGTTCCACTAATAATTCGCTGTAAGCGAACCGTGTCACGGAGCTTCCAAACACACTACCAACTGAACTGGAGGTAAGAGCGTTGGGAATCTCCGCGTGAGCGAGCTCGGAAGAGTTGCCTCAGGGCGGGATATTCAAATCACATTCTCTTTTCAGTCCATTCAATTTGTAAACTAACACAGGAGGACAAATATGTTTCTGTATGGTAAACATCTAACCAAATTTTATCAATTTTTTGTACATAGGAGTAACCGACTGATTGGAAGTTCAGGGTCTAATCTCACTAATACACGCACGTGCGGGCGCATAAAATCGAATTGTTGTGTTATTCTGCATAGTTATATCTGGTACAGGAGTTAATTATTCGGCCCAAGGTGGAAGGAGATTAGTTTGACAGTTCTCTTAGAAATTTTAAAGCTGATATGTTATGTAGTACTTCTGTTGCGGGTAATTTTAAACTGTAAGTTAGTTCTTTTTCCTTTTTTCTTTTCATTTTTTTCATCGTTTTGATTCAGAGACCTCTGACAGCAGAAAATAAATTGTACATCTAAAGATCAGTTGAGGGATAAAATGTCTTGCATAGGCCTACATTTAATATTAGCAACTAACTAACTATGTTATAAATCATGCTAAAATCAAATCTAACTTCCCGCCATGTGCGTTTTGTTTATTTTTGGCAGCGTAACTGCCTCCTTGCTGGTCCTTTCCGCTGGTTCAAAGCGGGCGGGTCGGGAGCTTCTAGCCCGGAAGGCCCGGTTTAGATCGAGTGCTAACTTCGCCTCCTTGTCAGTGCGTCACAGCCCTACCGGGAGCTCCAAAACGAGCGGACCCAGTAAGTTCAGAGGAGCAGTAAAGTTCTTAACTTGTGTGTTATAGGCGCCATCCTGTGGTGTTGACAGGCTTAGGCACTCAAGGACTACTACGTTTTCAATGAGATATTCTTTTTTCCCCCTTTGATTCTAACAAAAATAAGACGATGTCTGGATACAAGCATAGGCTGAGCCGGCGTATATATAAACAGACAGTTTGACTGGAACTATTTATTAGGTATCCAGTATCAGGAATGAAGGCACATCAAAATCGAGTATCCACCCAGACCATGGTGTATGTATTCTGTATTAATATTAATGCTGTACATATTATTAATGGAAACGAAAGTCTTAAAATTAAACATTTTTGTCGTGGGTATTTTTTGAGGCCACTGCAAAAGTGTATGATTTTAAGATCCTACTTAAAACTGACTTGTTAATCTTCCTCAAAGAACTGAATAACTTGTGCCTTAACAGTCTTTACACATCAAGTACAACTGACCATATGCACAAAGTAATATCCATTTTGTATCTAAATCTTTTGTTGAGCCAAGAAGTGACTCTGTCATGCATGTCAGAGAACCAGTCATGAAAAAAAATACTCAAACAAAAAGAAAATATGGCTCTTGACCATATGTAAGCAGCACTGCACACAATTCTGTGTCTGTAAAAAGCATTTTACAAAAAAATGCAGATTTTAGATTTGTCCAGTGGTGGTATATACTATGAACAGAGGAGTGTCTTGGTGCAGCTGAATAATAATGACAAAGACAGAATGGGAGTTAGGTGTTACAGAGAATGATGTCCTCCAGTGGATGAAGAGAGGTCACGTTGTGCTAGCCATTATCATTGTTAAAATGCTCACCACCTACCAGCTCCAAATTATTCCTGACTTTGAACCTCTTTGACATGGGCACAAGGGGAATAATGACAAGGGGATGACCCATGGTAACACTCTTCATTGCGAGTGTTTTGCTTACATAATAAACATATTTTAAGGAAGAGTTTGAGTGTACTCATTTCGGGTTGCTTTGTTTGGATCTCTAAATTAATATTTTATTGCAGTGCATCAATGTTTTTTAGGTATTGTTCTCCAGATGCACTTGGATAACTTTGTTTCCCCCAAACCTGGGAGTTCCCTTTTCATTTTCCCATTATACTTCATGTTACATATACCAGTGTTGCTAGTAAAAGTTCTAGTACTAGTAAGCCCCCCCCCCCTTTTTTTTAAACCTATTATGTAATCTATGTATGTATTAAGAAGTATTTAATTGATGAATGTCATATAATGCAACAGAATAAATGTTCAATGTATTCGGTAAATATTCGTTTTTTTTCCATTAACTTTTTTCTCTTTTTTTTTACCTTACCTTGATAGATCATTATTTCATGCAAAACACCCATGAAAAATGTTTGACATATGCCAAATGTAGGACCAGTCCTACTGAATTTACAAACAAGGCCTCCACTGAAAGTGCCCCCACAAGAAAACATAAGGGCCCTTTCACTAATAATAAAAAAAATAATAATTCAGGGGTGATAAAAATGTAGTCAAGTCCATGGGGTTTTTGCCCCTTAGTGTGCACTTACCATTTTTTGATTTCACTACCTTTAAAACAGTACAGTAGAAGAGAAGTCTTACCTCTGGTGTCTTGGTGCAGTATGATTTTTCAAGTGGTTTGAAGAATATTTATTTGAAGAAAAAAAGGTGGGGACCAGCTTTTGCGGTCCACCCAAAATATAGTGGAGGTTGCCGATCATGGTCAACCAAAACTTGACCTAGAGGGACATGGCTTTAATAACATCTTAAAGATAAGTTTGTCATGTTACATCATGTATGGCAGCCACACAAACACAGAAATCCATCAGATTACCAATTACTAATACGTAACATTCAGGTCTTTAAAAAGGCAGATGAATTAACAAAATATTAACAGATTCCAGCAGATGATACTAGATCTGCAGACATGTATGACAGACCAGCATAAAACCACAATTTAGTCTGGCTGTCATTTACCATGTAATAAGGTGGAGGGCAACTGCCATTGCCCTTTCCCTTTCAGATGACAGAATCTGACGGGTCACAAAAATATGATTTGTGACAGGCACTGCTGTGGAGAACTAAAATGGAGACCAACCGAAGGAGACATGTGTTGCAATGTCTCCCTCTGGTGGTGGAATAGAAGTACACTTGAGCCAATCAACAATTGATCACTGAAATGGAAAACTATGTATTTGGACATGAACATGTTGAAAATGAGTATAACATTTACTATAGGAAACAGTGTAGTAAGAGATAAGTAAAAAAAAAAAAAATCAACCAAAAAAACTGGTAAAGAATTATATACATGTACATTAAAAAAATATATATATTTCAAGTTGAGACAGTCTAAACAGACAAAATAATGTAATAGCTTAATACTGAATTTCCATACATTTTGAGGTAGCTGGTAAAAAAAGTCATTTACAGTAAACACCAAAACATTCAAAAAACAATAATATTGCTATAAACACCGGCTATAGTACATTTACAGTACACATATGTACACACAGCTACAAATAAATACAGAATATTCAGTTTTGTAATACAGGTAAAACGTAGTCTGTCAATGCACCATACGGAAATGTTTTAGAAAATTAAAGACAGAATGAACTATAACAACAGTGACTGCTGTTTTCACCCATTCGCCACCTCTCCTTGAGGGAGTGAAATACTGGCAGCTTTTTGACAAAGATGGGGTTTGGATTGGTTCTACACTTCCTCTCCTACCTGCTGGAACCTACAATGAAAAGTGTCCGAGAAAAACAGAAAAAAAAGAATTACATCTATACCCAAGAAACAAAAAAAGACTGCTGAAACAAGCTCATTGGTTGGCTCTAAAATAACTGCCATTAAATGGGAACATGTCGAGCATCACCTTTTGTTGACTTAGCCACTGTTTGTTTCTCTGACCACTTGTAACCATCACCCACAGAGTATCCTGCGGCAAGAATGTGGGTTAGGATTAGATTAGGAACATTAAAATGTATTTTTTAACTGCTACTAAAAAATCATGATAGTCAAATTGAAAGTTATTTTAAGACACTTCTAAGGAACCCACTTTGTTTCCTTGAGGTGTCCCGATTTATGGCCTTTGTCCACTGTATTGCATCAAACTTTGTCCTCTTCATCAGTGGGGTTTCAGACTCATGAGAGTTGTGCCTCTTGCGGGATGCCCTGTCATGGTGACCTGGTGTGGGTCTTGCTTCCTTACACAAATCATTATTTGTGGTTCTCGAGTTCTTCTCCATCTCCAGGTCACTTCTTCTGTCTTTCCTAGTTTTAAAATAGCTGTTTTTCCAGACACTCTTTACCAGTTTCCTCGCTGATGACTGCATTGTTAAAGATGATGGATCTTTTGTAGGACTGCTAGGATGATCTAATGTAGAGGGACTGCTATAGGAGTGAGACAGCCACAGTTTTGATGACACATTTTGTCTGAGAACCACTGGGCTCTGATTAGACTGAGAAGGACTACGGGATGCAGAGGTTTTTCCAGAATGAGACAAGTCTCTAGAGGAGGCAAGGCTTTCTCTGGCATCAGAAGACTGTCCACTTGGGGAAGATGAGCTTGAGGAAGAAGTGAAATGGACTTCCTGGCCTGGTGACAAAAGCTGTCTTGAAACCTGTATGGGTTTTTTGCTGGCCTTAATCACATTCTTTATAGAATGGTGTCCACTATTTGCAGGTTTTGGTTTGGACGTAAATCTTCCTTTTTTATCTCTGTGCAAATGCTTCATTTTCTTTTCACGGGAGTCAGTGTTTTTGCTAGTTTCTTTGAGGGCCTTTGTGGGACTAGTTTTATCATCGCCATGCAATCTGGACTCTTTTAAAAGTTTCACAGTTTCAGCAGGTTGAGAAGATCTTTGAACAAGATGAGGGATCAGTGGACTAGGGTCCATAATGGGGTCCACCACATTGCCCATTGACTGGAGTTGCTTCTTCGGTGAGTTGTAAGATGACCTTGGGTTACCTGCCCTCTTGTTGGCAGTTACACGAAGAAGGTTCTCAGTTTCAGTTATAGGTCTGTTTTTTGGAGAAAACAATGCATCATCACTGTCTTCTGATGCTGATGAGAGTATCATCTTTGTATTTTCTCTTTCATTTGATGTGAACTGAACCTGCTCAGAGTCACCTCGGCCTTCGGTTGGCTGTCCACCCTTCAATGGTTTATGTGCCTGGTAAGAACATGCATCCTGCATCACTTCTTCAAACTGTGAATCAGGAAATTTTGGCTTGTGCAGTGGCAGGGATGATGCAGAAAAAGACAATCTGATTTCTGTTTGCTTTTCTTTCACAGTACCAAATTTACTTTCCAAAGTTTCAGGTGAGCATCTTTTTTGCTGAACACAGGAGGCACTGTCAACATCAGATGACCCTGCAGAGAACAATCTCTTCCTTTTTGCCTTTTCATAACTCTGGTCATTGTAATCATCTGTGTCTGAATCAAGGAGTATAACAGTTTGGTCACATTGAACATTCTCAGAGCCACTTTTTGTCAGCTGTTTGGTCATTTTTGTACTGTGTGACATTTCAGAACATGTATCCTTCATCACTTTTTTGCACTGTGTATAATGAAATTTAGATTGGTGCTGTGATGCCGTTAGGTCTGCAGATGGCAGTTTAACTGTCTTATGCTTTTGTTTTACAGTTCCACACATACTGTCCACAGTTTCATGTGACCGCCTCTTTTGTTGACTACATGTGGCAGCTCCACTGCTGTCTGAGTCTGAAGAGAGTAATCTTATCCTTCTTCGCTTCTTTTTGCAGTTTTGGTCACTTTCATTCTCAGTGTCAGAAACAAGAACTATAATATCATCTGTTTTTGAAATATTTTGTCCATTGGTCTTTTCTGCAGCACATTTAGAGGCAGCTTTGGCTTCAATCAGCTGTTTAAGGTTTTGAAAACACAACCTGCCAAATCTCTTGGTTTGACCTTTTTGCACATCCATCACCTCATCTTGACCCTCTTTTTCAGACAATGAATCATCTGTTTTGGGGGGCAGGGGTGTTGGACTCTTCTTCAACAACTGCTTGGACACAGTCAAATAATGTCGTTCTGGTTCAGGTGAGTAATCACAACTGTCCTCAGTTTCACAGCTGTCTTCAGGCTCAGAGCACGATTCTCTGCTGTCCTTAAGTGGATGTAGTTCTTCTTCAGAGTCTATTTCACATTGAGGTGTGCTCCAGTCCAATGCCACCTCAAATATATTTATTTTAGATTTTAAAGCTGTTGCTTGTTGAAACTTCTCAATTGTGTCAAACACCTCAATTGTGGAGGCAGCAGGAACTGGCAATGAAATTGTGTCACACTTTGCTTCTTTTTTTTCAGTTTCATTATCCTTCAGGTAAACTTTGTCTGTGCCTTCCTGGTTGTCATCTTTTGGTTCAAATTTAAGATCAGATATGCTTATAGGAATAACTATCCAGTCATTATCCATCTGGTTGTCATCATCCATCTGATCATCATTCTCATCATCAACTTCTAAAACAGAGGAATGACTACATAAAACAGAGTGGTTTGGTTGTGATCCAAAAGGTCTCTCACATTTAGAGCATATCAAACCATCATCAGTTTTGTCAAAACATGAACAAGAACAATGTTGTGCCATACCAAGTGTTTCTGTCTCTGGTGAAATTTGTGGCTTCGGAATTACTTCCTCATCTGAAATGAGTTTTGTCTTTGTCTGAGCCTGCCTCTGTACATGTCCATCACTTTCATTTTCCAACTGTGACTGCTTATTTTTCAGTTCAGGTACTTGTGTTGGTGAAGGCGTCTTCATACACACACTTTCAAGCTGTGAATTTTGATCTTCGCTTATGACTTCATACTGTAGGTCCTCAAAACTTGGTGGAAGTTCATTACCTTTTGTTGAGAATGTTGTGGCCATCTGTGGCATGTTTTCATCATCTGAAACATCTTCATACTGTAGGTCTTTAAATGTGCTCACAGAGCTCTTATGCTCAGAAAAAGGGAACTGTTCTTTGACCTCGTTTACAGAAAGTGCTATACTTGCATCTGTTTGTGAAGGCAAAGAATAGACATTCACACCTTGCATACTGACCCGGCCTGTATTTCCATTTTCCCTCTCTGTTATGTGTTTGAGAGCCTGGGAAACATTGTGTATGTGGTCAGTGTCATCCAAATTCTGGTTGATATTTAACCAAGGAGACTTATATTTATCTTTCGATGGGCTGCAGTTGAGTGATGAATTGTGCTGCTTCTCCGTCAGTTCATCCCAGGTCACAGGCACTGCAGTGAGAACCTTTGGACTCTCATCTTCATTCTTAGTGCAAGTGGCAGCAACATTCCCCATAATTTGTGGATATTCTGTGGATGCAAAGAGATGAATGTTATCTGTATCCCCATTCCAAAACTGTTGTAGTATGACTTTAGGAAAGTTATCCATCTCTGCAATGGTCTCTACATTCTCCAGACTAGCGATCAGCTCCTTCAGTGCAGTCAATGAATAATGAAGGGTGGTTACACCATTCTGCAAGTATTTATTACACCATTTACTATGAAAGTTTTCATCATTGTTACTGATAAATGTTCTACCTTCACCTAAATAAACAGCTCTGCCACTGCCATTTGAAGACATAGTTACATCCAAGTGTTTTTTATCTGGTAAATCAAAATCTAGTGATGCAATCTTTTCTAAGGATTCAATTTTGGGAGCATTTTCTGAGTTTCCTTCAGCAGAGGCTAGTGTACCTGATGAAGACTTATTAGATGCAGATGTAGCACAATCATCTGTCTCATTAGACTTGGGAGTTAACTCAGTTAGTCCTCTTTGTCCGACTGTAGCATTGCACTGCTCAGTTACAGCACAACTGAGACTTTTCTTTTCCCTTTTGTTGTCAAAGGCAGAGTTTGCAATGAGATGGGCATTGCCATCAGGCTTGGGCGTGATGTAGTTATATTGGGATGTGGAGTCCATGTCATTACTTAAAAAACTCCTATCCCTATTGGTATATGCATGTCCATCATATTTGTTTTTCCAAGGAAAAGTCCTAAAATACGCAACCTTTTCTGCAATAAAGCCTTGTATTTGGTCATCTGTAGGTGGTGCCATTTCTGCAACTGACAAGACTTTTTCTGCAGATGGCTGATTGTTGAGAAAAGGAAGAAAAGGAAAGGCAAACTGAGCTCCTCCAGAATTATCTAGATTTTGTGCTTTTGTCTTTCCACACTTTACATCAGCGGGGGAACATTTCCCTCCCTTTTTCTTGCAATGTCCTTCATCTGAAAAATAAGTGCTAGTATTGAGTTTAATGTCAGCAATAATATCCTTTGACGATAAAGACGGGGTCTTGAAAAATGATGTGAAATCAGGAGGATTTCCGTTCAGCAAGGAATTAAGCAGTGGGCAAGACCCCTGCTGTTTGCTTTCAGGCACACCATTAGCATTAGCTGTTCTACTTTCAACTGTCCCTTGGATTACATGTTTTAGGTTTTGAAATCCTGTGCTAGCCATTAGCGACTCTGGCTCTGGTTGGGGGAGTGCCTGGAAATTTTGTTGTGACTGTGTAGTGCCTGGGTACCACTGAGTTGGACTGTAAGCCACTCCAAGTTCTTCCGCATATTGAGTGACTACCATGTTGTTTTGTATTCCATTTCCAAGGCAAACTGCTGGTCCAAGTGTAACATTGTTGTCCAGAGTTGATGTGAAATTGCCAAGGTCACTTTGGTGTTGAAAGCCGGAAAAGCCCCCTGTTGATGTCCAGATCACATTGCATGTGGAGTAGCCTTTCACAAGATGACTTCAGTTAAGCATTTGTCAGGTCTAGGGAACAAATGAAAAGGAAAATCAGTGGTTGGAAGGTTTTGCATTCCATAGGACATACAGGCCACTTCCGCAATAAAAGCTTAACGTGCAGTCTTTGTCTCCTACTCTGCATTTGTTTGCACTATACTCCCTCTGCTTAGGGTCAAGTTCCTGAACCTAAAATTTGGCATCGAGATGGAAAACTTCTTGGTAATTTGGAAGAAAAGAAATGCAACAGCCTATCTGTAACACAGCAAAGAACAGAATTAATGATGCATATATGTTTAGATTTAAAATGTGCACATAACACTGTTTTGTCACATCCTTCTTTGTGCAAATTGCAGCTCCCTCACAAAAGCTAGTAAAGAGCAATAGTGATGTACACAGGAAAAAAATAGAAAAGAAAGAAAGAAAGAAAAAAAATTAGACAGTCTAAAGATTTCTTGCAAAGAACATACAAGTTATTACCTTTAGAAAAATAAACATTTGAATTTATCACATTACAAAAATATCTGTGCAGTTAGTGCAAAAACAGCTATCACAAAATACTGTCTGACAAGATCTCAAATCCTCCTGACATTAACAGTCTAGAAGCTTAGCATTTTCTGACTAAGTTGACACCATTACATTGGTAACTGTTTCTTTTAAAGAAAACGTATTTCTGAGGTGCAAAAAAATAGAAAAAGTCATTGAATAGACAGGAGAAAATTCACTTTGAACTGCTTTAATTTCTCCCTTTACACATGGGCAGTGAATTAAAATAGCCTGTGTCCACATCACCAAGAAAAACAAGACAAGCAACTCAAAGATTTGGTAAAATTGTCTGGTCTGATCCAGCAAGAAAGGACACTACGGTTTTTGCTTCCGACACTAACACACACGTTGCTTCATAGAAAGGCTATGCTCAATGTACCATGCTCATAAGACTTTCTTATGCAACAATATGGTGGAAGGTTGGTGAACACTATAATAGTTCTGTTTAACACTCTGCTTCCATCATCTTTACAGTTCACAGGGAGGCAAAGAGCTCCCATACAGGCTACTTAAATAATGCAGGAGGCTTCTCAAGCTCTTCTGTTCCTTGACCCACCACAATTTTTTAATGTCATGTAGACTATTGACTAACTCCACTAGAACTTTTGTTGCCAAGCATTTCCATTCATATTTCATTGCTTGAGTCAGGGGCTTTGTGCTACATATCACACATAACAGTCCACCACATCAGTATTTTATGTACGTAACGGCTACCCAGCCCAAGGTTTTCCCAAGGCAGACTGCCTGGGTGATTTTGGCTGCCGCCTTAGTTGAAAAATAGAAGAAAAGAACAATTTCCAATTTCATTTCTTGACACAACATATAAAAATATGACCATTTTAGTGCTTCTGCTGGACAGATGGGGAACAGCCACCCTCTACAAAATATGAAACGTCAAACATCACAGACATCATTAGTCATGAGCTTTGCATGCATGACACGTGATCAGTGTGTACCCGAATACCCGATGGTCCCCCCTGCTCCAAGGAGTCCATATGCTGAAGTCTTACACAGACTCAATTGGCAATAGGCAATGGATGCAAGTCAAAGCAACCAATTGCAGTCCATACATTATTTGCAAATGCATTGCAAAGACAAATATCATCAAGGTCACTTTCACAACTACACATCCCTGCAACAACTACGTCTCGCACCAGAATTTATCATGTCCACTCCCGCACCTCTACCTCTCAAGCACACAGGGAAAGAGCTGGTGGGAAATTTGTACCATCCAGAGTGCTTATAGCTGCCAGTCTCGCCTTAGCTTAGGTTCTCTCAAATGCATTTTTCGTTATTATCCTGATTGAGTTTTTTAAAAGTGAATTCAAAACAAAAAGTATTGAACTTTCTTCCACATATTTTCAGTTCATATAAGTCAGAAACTTATTGTACTTACTATACCTGTTTACCAAGAATAGCCAGAGCAAGAAAAAAAAAACACTGTTCAGGCAGCTGGGTAATGTCAGATCATGGTTTGCTGACCTTTTGCCATGCATGAAAGGAGACATTACATGTATATTAAAGGCAAAATAAGGGAAACACTCTATCATTTAGTCTGTGTTCATATTTGAAAAAAATGATGTGCAATTTGAATAATGAATACAGAAAATTGCATGTGTTTAAAATACATTTTAGATTTATTTTTTTTTAAAAGATTTTCCCAGACGCCCAAAATTTTGCAAATGATGTTTCAGGGGGGTCTCAAGTGCAAATTTGCTGGCATGGCTCAGACATAAGCCTTTTCACCCCAGCTCCACAGACAAACACAAGCTTGAAGAGAGTGGAAGCTAGTCACACAGAGAGAAAACAAATGTGTTAGAACCTCTCCATGTGACTTGAACAAAGAAAGGCCCTGCAAATAACACCTTTGTGTGAAATATGACCAGAACTTGGGTCTCCTTTCAGAGGCAGAGCACCCAGTCTTTGCGTCAATGTGAGAGCCTGTCTAAAGACTGACCAGGAGTGGACAAGTTAAGGCAGCACCAGTAGCCACGACACAAAGTCTTCCAAATGAGCTTACAAGCAACAGGAATCACAAAATAGGTAACTGAACTCATTTTAAATGACATGTAATTGGTTTGGATAAATTTGAATATAATATTATAATATATATGTAGTATGCAGGCAAACAAGGTTGTGCACTTGCCGTGGCTCTGCTCAACTGTGGTGCCCCTGCCTTCACTGCCTAAGTTGGGTGCTTAGCTAGCAGGTAAGCCCATAGATTTGTAGTCAGTGAGGCATAAGTCAGCTGCCTTTTTGTTAGTGATTTTGCCATCTACAGCGTAGCACCCAAAATACTTCCATACACTGCTTTTGAGATATTGTCATGCCATGACTGTCCATCAAGGATGGCGCTGCTCACTACTGTATTCCATTTTCATAACAAAACACAACACCCTTTACCAGATGACAAGGCAAACTACTTCAAATTTCCTAGTATGCTCATGGAGACTGCAGACAACATTTTGCACAAGTCATTGCAGCTCGAGCATAAACTAATAACTCAAGAAATAAAAGGAGCAACCAGTGGTCTTCAGAGAAACAGGATTCAGAGGGCCAGACCAACCTGTACCTTACCAGGAAGCCTCATGAAATGGAGTGGATGATGTGGCCAAAAACTGAATCATGATATTCCTGGGAAGTTCACACAATTGCAATACTATTTACGATAAAATATGACTTCCCCCCCCCTTTTTTTTAAAATTGATTGTCATAACACACAAGGTCAACTTACTTTGTTTAGAAGTCTCCACTGCTTAGCTTTCCTATTGAGTGGTAAACACAATTGTAGCACTATTTATTAGTAAAGGAACACACCTATGATGAACGTGCATGTGTGCATGCTTAACATGTGGCCCCATTCAAAGACTGTGTAATCACTACTCCTACTGTAACAATTTTATAAGATTCTTTTTGATTATTTATTACTATGAAAATATATTCAGTGATGCCACAAAGTAGATTTACAAATCATCGTAAACATTTACCTTTTTAGCTGTTCCAAAATACAAAGATTTTCGTTTTTACTACAGTAGTTAAACAGACTAGAGAAAATTCAGTGAGCCTCTCTCATCGAGTCTATAGTTGCTATTCGACAGCTCACTAAAATTATAAGGTGGAGTGTTTTTTCTTTCATGTTACTCAGTGTATCCAAGATGGTGGCCCCCTGTAGCTCGATGACAGACTAAAACAAACTTTTCTCTTCAACCTTTCTTTCCCCGAAACATACGCTTTTTTCTTCGTCCACATTTCTCCACCCACTTTTTTTTTCTCTTTTCTTCACCTTTCATTGGATCACATCACCGAGCGACCAGGACCACCTTGAACAATACATTGATGATTGCTTCAACAGACTCTGCACTGTAAACATGGACAACAAAACACTGACCAGCAAATCCACCTCCAACGACAAGTAAAGATCCTGTCCGGCTTCACTATCCAGCACAGGTACCACCACCCACCTCCCCAAAACCACCATGCTATACAGAGGTAAGCGACATTCTCCTCTCCATCGAACACAAACTCTCCACACTCAACAACAGAATCATCCTCACTGAAGTACTACACCGTGAATTTCAAGCACTCCGCCAAAGCCTAGAATACAGCAAGGATCAGATCGACACGCTCACACAGGAAAATAAAATGCTACAACACTCCGTCAGTACACTTACCACCCAGCTCACATCTGTTACTGCGGAACTCAAAATAATGAAATAAACTATCCTGGACTTACAATCGCATGGCATGAGGGACAACCTTGTTTTTCGCCAGCATTCCCGAGCGTTCATCTGATGACCCAGAAAAATCAGTAAAGAACTTCATGATTCAACAGCTCAAATTACAGACCAAAACCATCAACCAAATCACTTTCCACTGTGCTCACCGTATCGGTCAGAGAAACACCACCAACAACTGACCCCATCCAATTGTCGCCAAATTCGAACACTTTAAGCAGAAACAACTGGTTCAATGTCAGGGTAAACAACTGAAAGGAACGGACTTTGGACTAAGCGATCAATTCCCAAGAGAAATCATGCAACGCCGTAAACAACTTCTTCCTAACATCTTCTTAGACCCAACACAACCAGCTAATTACTGGCCCATCTTTCTCCTCAATGTTGACACTAAAATCATCACTAAAGCACTTGCCAACCGAATAGAAAAAATAATCCCATCCATAATCCACCCAGATCAGACTGGTTTCATGAAAGGAAGACACTCATCCGGTATCACATGTAGACTTTTTTATTTAAGGGACTATTTATCACAGTAAGAATCACAAACCATCATAGCTACATTAGATGCAGAAAAAGCTTTCGACAGAGTTACAGTGGGGCAAAAAAGTATTTAGTCAGCCATCAATTGTGCAAGTTCTCCCACTTAAAAAGATGAAAGAGGCCTGTATATTTCATCATAGGTACACTTCAACTATGAGAGACAGAATGGGGGGAAAGAATCCCGGAAATCACATTGTCTGATTTTTAATGAATTAATTGGTAAATTCCTCGGTAAAATAAGTATTTGGTCACCTACAAACAAGCAAGATTTCTGGCTCTCAGACCTGTAACTTCTTCTTTAAGAGGCTCCTCTGCTCTCCACTCCTTACCCGTATTAATGGCACCTGTTCGAACCTATTATCAGAGACACCTGTCCACAACCACAAACAGTCAGACTCCAAACCCCACTATGGCCAAGACCAAAGAGCTGTAAAGGACACCAGCAACAAAAGTGTAGACCTGCATCAGGGTGGGAAGACTGAATCTGTAATAGGTAAGCAGCTTGGTGTGAAGAAATCAACTGTGGGAGCAATTATTAGAAAATGGAAGTCATAAAAGACCACTGATAATCTCCCTCGATCTGGGGCTCCACGCAAGATCTCACCCCGTGGGGTCAAAATGATCACAAGAACAGTGAGCAAAAATCCCAGAACCACATGGGGGGACCTAGTGAATGACCTGCAGAGAGCTGGGACTAAAGTAACAAAGACTACCATCAGTAACACACTACGCCACCAGGGACTTAAATTGTGCAGTGCCAGACGTGTCCCCCTGCTTAAGCCAGTAAATGTTCAGGCCCATCTGAAGTTTGCTAGAGAGCATTTGGATGATCTAGAAGAGGATTAGGAGAATTATATGGTCAGATGAAACCAAAATAGAACTTTTTGGTAAAAACTCAACTTGTCGTGTTTGGAGGAGAAATAATGCTGAGTTGCATCCAAAGAACACCATACCTACTGTGAAGCATGGTGGTGGAAACATCATGCTTTGGGGCTGTTTTTCTGCAAAGGGACCAGGATGACTGATCCGTGTAAAGGAAAAAATGAATGGGGCCATGTATCGTGAGATTTTGAGTGAAAACCTCCTTCCATCAGCAAGGGCATTGAAGATTAAACATGGCTGGGTCTTTCAGCATGACAATGATCCCAAACACACTGCCCAGGCAACGAAGGAGTGGCTTCGTAAGAAGCATTTCAAGGTCCTGGAGTGGCCTAGCCAGTCTCCAGATCTCAACCCCACAGAAAATCTTTGGAGGGAGTTGAAAGTCTGTGTTGCCCAGCGACAGCCCCAAAACATCACTGCTCTAGAGGAGATCTGCATGGAGGAATGGGCCAAAACAACAGCAACAGTGTGTGAAAACCTTGTGAAGACTTTCAGAAAACGTTTGACCTCTGTCATTGCCAACAAAGGGTATATAACAAAGTATTGAGATGAACCTTTGTTATTGACCAAATACACATTTTCCACCATAATTTGCAAATAAATTAAATTTTGAAACCACAAATTTCAATTAACAATCCTGACTTCCTAAGTAACAAAAAACCACTTAATTTCCGCACCTGGTCAGACAAAGGGATCACACACTTTCAAAATAATATTCTTGTCTCATTCCCCCACCTTGTCCAAAATGTGGCATCAGGAACGAACAATTTCTAGAATTTTTGCAACTCAAATCATCGATTCAAGTCACATATAATATTACCACAATCAATCTTGACCTACCCACTTTAGGCTCAAAATTAATTAACATCAGCTCTACAAAAAAACTCCTCTCAAAAATATACAGAATAATTTTACAATCTGACACAACACTATCCATACCATCAGCAAAACAGGAAAAAGACTTGTCCCCAGAACCTGATGCTGACTTTTTTGAACCAAAATGAAAATGTTTAAAATGGAATTCACTTCAGAAATTTGTACCAACTGCACTCAAAACAACCCAGACAGTTATATTCATGCAATATGGCACTGCACACCTGTCCAGCAATTTTGTGAAAAACTCACCGAATCACTCTGTTTTCTTGGGGTGCCACATCCCTCTATCCCCCTCACTATGTTTACTAGGCGACACATCAACAACCAACCTGAGCAGATCGAAGAATATAATACTCCTCATTTCCCTAACTATCGCCAAGAAAACTATCCTCATGAACTGGAAATCAAAAACCAACACAAACATTGTACAATTGAACAATTTACCTATGGATGACAACTCTCTAGAATACTTATCCAGCCCCATCCGGGACACTGCAATAGAACCCCTCTCGATCTGGTCACCACTCATCAGCTTTTTACACACCTGACCCTATCCATGAACTTCAACCTCATTGCACATTAAATACAAAAAAAAGAAAAACCACCATCGAAATATTGAAGTCAAAAATTTTATTTTCTTTGTTTTTCTTTGTTTTTTGTTTTTCTCGTTTTTTGGTTTCGATTCTCTTTTTTCTTTCTTGTTTATTTTCTAAGCACACATCTCCTCACTTATTACTGCAGTCTGATGATATGCTGTAATTAAAAAAATAATAATAAAAATGTACACTTAAAAATTGACCTTGAAGCGCTCAAAAAATGAATATAAGAATTATGAATGCAGACGTGCACATATGGCACATATGCACGTGTAATACATGCGCTCCAGTAGTACTGGCACTTCACTGTGGTTTCAAAAACAAAAAAATTCCCCACAACTACTGTTGTGCTGCAAAACTTATGTCAGGCATGAAACTTATGTCCATAACATAACAGTGTAATGTTATTATGCCACCAACTCAGAATTACATGATATTTAGTTTTTACCCAGGGATTCAAAATTACCCCCAGATTGTCACGATTGAACCATGTTGCACAGCGATACAGAAACCCTCAGCTTGTTGGTCTTGATGTCATCACAAGCCGACAGCTTAATGGATTTCCCAAAGTGGCAAACTGGTAAGGGCTGTTCCCTCCACGGACTGAGCCAAAACTAGCATAGTGTAGCTGTGCTGAGCACAGGAATGTTCAACTTCTGTCACTGTTGCAACGATTTGACAGAATGCAGTCTTTGAGATTTGTCTACAGGTCTGGTAAATGTTACACTAGTTGTGCATTTTCGCACACGTACAGGTATACGTCAGGTAATCTCCATGTGAGTAACCTGTGTGTAACTAACTCCCCTTTTACCATGACACTTTTAGCTTTAAGCATTGGACTAAAACTTTTTAACCTCCCCCACCAGCCATGTGTTGCTGGCAGCCATCTTTGATTCCATCTTTTTCTTTTGGATTCCCTGGTTTAAGCCATGCGGTACTAACGACCATTTTGAGCATGTTCCCACCTGGTTTTTCAATCTGTCCTGAGTGACCTGAACAAGTGGATAGTGTTCATCGTGTGTGTTCCCACCTGGTATCAGCATGAGTCTCCAAAAGCTCTATATGCAAACAAACACAGACTACATTTCCACTTGTAGAAAACAACTGTGTTGTTGTTGTTTTGTACCTGTAGGAGGCAGCAATGCATTAAACCGTGCCCAGTTCAGTGAGCAGTCCTTCAATGTGGCCCACTGCTTATCGAATGTGGCCACATGCAGCTTAAACAACCTCCAAATGTGGTCCGAGTGATCCAATCTCAGATGCGTCCTCAGTGCATCTAGAGTGCGCTCTAACCTGTACTTAATGCTGTCCACTTGAGATCTGATCACTCAGGAAGGATTAAAAACCAGGTGGAAACAAGGTCTGAGTCAGCCATCTTGCCTTTGTCCAACATATATTTACATTTACATTTATTCACCATGGCCCATGGCACCATGGCCACTGTCAGTATCCACAGCGGATGTGAGGACAGTCCTGCTGAAAGTGAATATGAGCAAAGCTGCTGGGCCTGATAACATCCCTGGACGTGTATTAAAAACATGTGCCAACCAGCTAGTAGATGTCATTACTGACATTTTTAACATATCACTGTCACAGGAGAGTGTTCCTACCTTCTTCAAGACAGCCACCATCATCCCTGTGCCTAAAAAGTCTGCAGTGTCTAATCTAAATGACTACCGCCCTGTGGCTCTCACCCCCATTCTGATGAAGTGCTTTGAGAAACTAGTTCTCCAGCACTCCAGTTCTCCAGTTCTCACTCGTCTTGAGAAAAGCAACACTTACATCAGAATGCTGTTTGTTGATTTCAGCTCAGCTTTCAACACAATCTCTCCCATGAAGCTGATTTGAAAACTGAACACTATGGGCATCAGTACCACTCTTTGCAACTGGATACTGGACTTCCTCACAAACAGACCCCAGTCAGTTCGGATCGGCCGTCTCTCCTCCTCCACTCTAATGCTCAGCTCCGGAGCGCCCCACGGCTGTGTGCTCAGCCCCCTCCTGTTCACACTGTACACCCACGACTGCAACCCCCGACATAGAGAGAACTCTATTGTGAAGTTTGCGGATGACACCACCATCATCGGCCAGATTTCTAACAATGATGAGTTTTCATATCGGGAGGAAATCAACCATCTTGCAAAATGGTGTACAGAAAACAAC
>JAPZDZ010000015.1:1059758-1079472 GCA_029783805.1 Acanthurus tennentii
GTGTAACTGCTGTGGCTTTATTAAAACTTAAAGCTCACATCGCTTTTAACAGCATTTGTAAACACAACAGACCCAGGGGCACCATTCAAATGTTTCAAAATAAAATAAAATTGCAACTTGGTGCAAATATTTAAATCAAATAAAATAATCCCAGTGAATAAACAGAAAAGTCACATTATATCTCAATGACATTGCAGAGCCGCAATAAATAATTTTATGAATTAATATAAAATAACAGCATCTCCACTAGGATAATGTAGGTAGAACTCAGTAAGTTACACATGGCTTCTTAAGACACACAATCAAAATGATGCTTTATTCAGTACAGAAGCGCATTGCATTTACTGGATAAAAAAAAAAATTTGATGCCTTAACTTGTAGTCACGAGATCCGGATCTCGAGTTAAGGTTTCTAATTTTTTTGTGAATGCAATGCGTTTCCGTAATTCAGTTCGTTGTGTTAAATATACACCGGTTTAGCTACCACCCCTTGAGACACTCATTTTGCAAACGTTGCACTCAGCTGTTTTACTTTTCTCCTCCCTTAAGGTAAAGTAATTCCACACGGCAGACATGACTACAGCTCTGCAGGCTTCTGCTCACGTGACGAAAACCGGGCACATGGCAACCATGGCGACAGCTCGTCTGTGTTACGGCATGTCGTGCAAAGTCAAGTTGAGGATATATGAGATAGTTTGGGCTTATGGATCGGATCGGATGGGTTCTAATAATAAAAATCCGATACCCGATCCAGTCATTTTGGCCTGGATTGGATCGGACCATCCCTAGTAACAACAAAGGTGTCAGGAATTATGTATGCTGGTGATTACGCCTTCCAAAACAGGAGAAAAATTCCAGCTTTTCCTGCACAAAGATCTTTTCCTAATGTGGAAAATGTTTTCAGTGTCTTTTCTCAGTCTCGGAGTTGTCCTTCACACTGCTCTGCCAGTTGCAGCTAGTTGCTTAGCCACTCTGAAGCAGTCTGTCACTTTCAATTTATCACTGTCCTCATGTACTGTATCACTCTGTAAGATCTAACTGGCCAGAGAATCAGGGCTGAGATGCGTCTGTAGAAATTCTGATTGAAACTACATTTCAAAACATCTGCAAATATGACTAAGATCTGATTTGCAAAATTGAATTTAATCCAGACAAATATAGATCAGGAAAAATGGATTAGGGCTGGCAGTCTGAGCAAGGTCTTTAATGCATTGTACACTGTGGTTCACATTGTGGGTTAGGCTTAAAACACACCAGATTATTATCAATCAGATTTCAACAAAAGTTCTCATTCTTCTACAGAGGGCTTAATCAGTAGATGTTACAACTTTTTTATTATAAATTTAGATCACAACACCTATCAAGTTCTAATGTGTGGGTTAGGGTCTGGGGGTAGAGCCAATAAAACATCTGTTTGTAACTTGAGTTAAAAGGCAAAGTTTACTTTAACAACAAAATACAACATGTTGCTGTGGTCAAACTGTAAATTCTAGATCCTTGTACAAGAGGTTCCTGGAAAATTTTGTCAAAAAGAACTACAGATTGCACTTACTTCCACCTCCTTCCATGGATACAGTGGGTACTGCTCCTCAAACATGGGGATGAACTCATCATAGTGGACCTAGAGCCAAAGATTATTATTTAACACCAGGCTTTAACAGCCACATCTGACTGATCCAGTACTGATGCAATAATGAAAGATATAGAAAAACAGGGAAAGAAAGAGGATATTGTGGCACAAGTCCCCAGGCTCAGTAAATACTCAACTATGTCAGCAAATATTATATAAACCATGTTCTTGTTGCCACAGACTGCTTTCACAAATACATACTTTTGAAATGAGCTTCTTGTTAAAAAAAAAAAAAATTAAGAATGACCTGCTTAAGCTCCACACCCTCTGCATAGTTCATGACGGTGAAGTGCTTTTGGTAATCGTCAAAGTGGTCCAAGGAAAAAGGTCTAAAGAAGAAATAAAGATCAGGTCCAGGCACCACAAACAGCAAACTCTAAATAAGATAAATACTTAATTGTCATTAAAAATAAAACAAATCTTACATCACATATCAACAAAATCATTAAAATAGGGCCCTTGCTCATATGGTTGAAATTATTCGGCCAAGGTCAGTCAGCAAGCATGGCAGCTGCATGAATGCTGCATAAACAACAGGTCCAGTGCTTCTTCTATGTTAAATGAATTACAATATCTGTTTCATACATTTACACATTTGATCAACTTGGTATGTGGCTGTCAATCCCTGCGGTGGCCCCTTGTTATAATGGTCTCCACAGAGTACCTGGATACATTAAACCAAGTGTCTTCAATTTCTGCTTTTGATGTCAGTGTCACATAAGGTCACCGGGAGGGGTGCACCTTGTATTGTATAAGATTCAGTTTTATACAAGGTATAGTCATTCAGTTTGAATAACGCCTGTGTTGCTGAGTTAGCCCTTTTTTATTTGCCACAAGTTGTTTTCCTTTGCTGATGTCTGTAGTTTCAGAAAGAATGAAAGACCTCACAAGAGAGATTATTAATAAAAGAAATGAAAGTAATGAAACAAATATTTTACCAACCTATTAGCAAAGCGCAACCAGAAGACATTGTAGGCATAGAGACGCAGAGGCTCCACAGAGCGCAACATCAGCATGTAACGAATATCAAATTTCACCATTCCCACCTCCTCTCTGTTGAACAGCACCGGATCTTCAAGGTACTTACACACCACCTACAAAAAAGGCACACAAAACGTACACATTTAGAGGTGACAAAAATACTACTAATGAGTCAGTATTGAAATTTTCACAATGCAAATTGCAACTGTTGCTATTGCAGCAAATGTATACAATCGCAGTCATGCAATGACATACCTACAATTGTTCGTGTATACTGAATGCAAATAAGTATGTTTCCTAAGCTTTGTGCTGACACACTTTTGTATGTTCACATTATGTAACTGGTTGGCGCATCACTGTTGTAACTGTGTTATTCCAGGCTTGTATCTTGGCAACTGCACCAAAAGCAACTGGTCTGTTAAGATGTTTTGCCTCTTGTCCAAGAGGCTTCATCGGTTCATGTGTGTCTGACTAGATGGGCTAGTCTGAATAGTGGAGAATCCAGGGATTTAACCTCTGTGTAGGTGCTCACCGAGGCAACTGGTCCAAAACAATCGTTAATGCTTTAAAGTGTGGCTCAGGTAGTACCACAGTCTGTTATTACAACTGTGGTTGGAGTAATATGAGGCCAATTGTTAACAACAGTCATTAGAGTCATTGGAGTTGTTGTAAATGGGAGATAAATGATGTTGCACACCCCTTCCTCTGTTGAGGGATGGCTTTTCCACTTTCACATAAATGTACTACAATGACTCCAACTACAGCTGAAGTCTGTCTGGCCCCTCCATACTTGCTGGGGTCAAAAGTCCCTTATGCCAAAAGATGAGCATACAATTCAGGCAACAGGGTTGTTTGTTGAATGGTCCAACAGTCTCTGAAACTCCCTCCTCATACAACCTTTTCAACATCTGAATTGGGAGCATCCGACAGTTAAGGTTACATTCTGATTTGCAAAAAATAAAAAAACTTTTGCAAACCCTGTTCAAGCTCCAAAGCAATTTGTTCACACGACAAAAGGTATGTTTTCATATGCTTCCCCTAGGCAGTATTATTAGAAAGCACTCAGTTAACTTTCACTGTTATGCAGATGATGGCCAATTATATCTATCAATAAAGCCAGAGGAAACAAATCAATTAGCTAAACTTCAAGCCTGTCTTTAGGATGTTAAGACCTGGATGACCCGTAATTTTCTACTACTAAACTCAGATAAGACTGAAGTTATAGTACTTGGCCCTAAACAACATCGGATCAGACCATCCTATAATATAACTACTCTGGGGGATTTTACTTTAGCCTCCAGTACCACTGTAAGGAATCTGGGGGTCTTTCATCTCCGTAACATAGCAAAAATCAGGCATATTCTATCACAAAAAGATGCAGAAAAATCAGTCCATGCATTTGTTACCTCCAGACTGGACTACTGCAACCCTTTACTATCGGGGTGCACCATAAAGTCTAGGAGAGTCTGCAATTGATCCAAAATGCCGCTGCACGTGTACTGACAAGAACTGGGATGAGAAATCACATGACTCCAGTATTAGCTTCTCTGCATTGGCTACCTGTAAAATCTAGAATAGAATTCAAAATCCTTCTTCTTGCCTACAAAGAGCATAATGCTTTAGCTGTAAATCATATATATTACAAATTGTTCTAAAGAAAAGATGGGTGCCTCACTGTACAGTTGTACAATGTTAAGTTAAGATTTTCCAGCAAATGTTGATATCTAACAGGCTATCATTCTATGCAAGTACTTTCAAAGAGTTACTTTCTTTACCACAAAGTTGGTTTAAGTTGCTTAATGCTGCAGTTTGCGTTGTTCAGCCAGTTTGTCACAGCGAATGACTGCTCCACTCCATTACATTAGTCCATAGTCTTAGTGACAGTGAAGAAAGCCTTTAATACTTCAGTCATAAGCAAAGGTTATTATTTGGTCAGTAAATCCACTGCATTGTGGTTTAGGGATAGACCGATATTTGGCATTTTGACGCATATCGGCATTGGCCATTTTTCTGAATCTGACGGCCGATAAGAGATCAATTTAAAACTGAGTTATTTTGGCTCTGAAGCAGCCACACTCTGTCTGCAGTCACCGCTCTGTCTTCAGCATTGTCATTGGTAACAGCTTATCAGCAGTGAAAGCTGTGCATGCCCAGTGCTCACACACGTTGAGGAGAGAGAGGAGAGGGGAGAGGAGATGGATACACAGAGAGGAGAAAGAGTATGGCCAAGTGGAGAAGCTCCCGAGAGCAGATATGAATATCGGCTCCAAATAACGGTTATCAGCCTCCTTGACTACTAATAATCGGTATCAGCAATGAAAAAAAGTATTGGTTTATCTCTATTGTGGTTATATTCCTCCGTCAACCATTCAAGTTTCAAATCACTTTATGCTGTTTGACATTTTTGTGAACTCTGGCAATACCATCATATGGCTTCTTGAGTGATAGCCAAAGACATAACAACCTCAAACAAAGGATTTCCACCACAAAGATTTAAGCTGAGTCTCTACAGTTATATACTTGTACATATATAAAGGTACCTACTTAATATTTTAAAAAAAAGTTTATTGCATCATTTTTTAAAATTAAATACTAAGTCAAATATGTAAATGTGAAAACATTTCAGCCAAAAAAACACAAGCATGGCTGGTAGATTTTTTTTCATCAGTTGCTTTGACTGGTTAGAAAGTTATTTTTGTTAAGTTTTGAGTGTTTGTGCATGCAGAGACAGGAACCTAACACATAAATCAAGCAGCAAATAAAGCACTTGACTTTATAATTAGTGGCAACCACACTTGATCACTGTGGCCTTCCTATAATTCTGAAATATTCTTCCATAAAATACAAAAAACCCTCAAAGTTTCAGACAACAAGCATGCACATCTGTTGCTTATTCCCATACTTCAAAGCACAAACACATTCTGTTCATATGATGAGTTCTTAGTGAAATGTTCTTGCAGTACACTGTCAATACTGTTTTAATCAACTGTTACAGAGGTTTGGTTTTGCAAACTGAAACCTTAAAAGGGGAAGAAAGATGCATTTGTGATGATCTTCTAGTCATTTTAATATATATATATATGGTCTTGAGGCTTCATGGTGGCTATTTGTTTGTGTGTCAGCACCTTTGGTGTGCTTTCTCTTTGTCTTATTATGTAATCCAGGTTGTTGGTGATGTGTGTATCCAGTCCACGAGCCAAGTTCCAGGGTTTACAGATCCAGTGGTTATCCTCTCCCCTGAAACACACACCGAGACATCACAGCCAATCCCACATTGAACTATCAGGACCATTCAGCAGGAAAAGAATTTAACTTAGCTTCTTGGTTTCTTAAATCTTTAGTAAAATTTAACTTGGTTTAATGCTGATTAGTTCATAAAATTGTAAAAATGCAACATTTTTTGTATGTGAAGTCACTACTCCTGTATTCACTGCTTGTAGAAGTCCTACCTTTCCTGTCTCAGTTGATAATTCTTGATGAACTGTGGCAGCTCTGTTTGGAGGTTGAAGGTTTCTGGCAGCCAATCAGGTGATTGGCCGTCTTTCACTCTGCGTGCTACAGAAGCCAGGAGGTCTTTCACAGTGAGCAGGCTCTCACAGGGAAACTGGTTTAGCATCACATGAGGTCGCTCCTCACTCAGCGTCCTGTCAGGGACAACGTTTTTTCTTGTATCAAAGTTCATTTTGAGTTTCAGGAAAATTTAAGACACTCAATCATATCAAAAAGTCTAATTTCCTTTTCAGAGGTGTGGGCTTGAATGTCAGTCAAAAATTTGAGCTTGACTTTAACCAAAGACTTGTGTGCGAATCTTCTCAACATTATGGATTAAAAGGATAACTCTCCAAGCAGAGAGGATATGTCTACATAAAACTGTTGTGGTATATTGTGCTAAGGCCTATATGGTTTAACACTTCTGCTCCATTTGTATCTCTCGCTAGGCCCTTATATGGTTTGAAGCATCCTCTTTGTCGGTGTTTCAACTTAATATGACCTTGAAATTTAATTTACAACTACATCCTGCTTTGTAGAAAAAATATCCTATTTTTTGGGAATAGAAAACTTTCTCATGGAATATATGACCGTTGAAGGGTTGCATCTGTGTGGAGTTGCATCCCTGGTGTAATGGCGATATCTCCAGCAGGCCTATAAAAGAGAAATGTTTTGCATTGTACGTTGGGGTTTTTAATATTGGCTTGAATGCTCCCTCAGGCAAACCAGGATGCCTGATTGATACTGTATTTCTTTGTAATAAACCTCTTTAAATGCAATCAAGTCAGTGTCAACAGAGATTTCTTCATCAGCACCTCCACAGCATCATTACAGAAGATACCACACTGTCTAATATTAAAAAGTTGACTTGTGTAAAAAATAGTTTACGCTATTGCATTTAAATATAATTTTTGCAGAGATTTTCTTCTGATTTTAAGATAAACAACATAAAACTTAACATGTCAATTTCTACCTCTAGATTCACTTTGTAGTTATTGATATCATCCCCTGAGATAAACTGATAGTGGTGTAATTTGATACTTAATTTGATCATTTTGGCTCAAGTTAAAGAGTGAGAGAAACATCTTGACACCTTACATGTTGATTTGGTTCAAAGGTTTTTCTAGTAGCCAATAATTAATAAATTAATTAATTAAACTCACAAATTGCAGTGCTGTTGGTTGGAACAAGCTCCAGTTACTTTGGGCATTGACTGTAATAGGTGTTATACTAATTTGCCTGTGTGTATCGCTGACCTGTAGTCATGAATGTGATGATAGTTCCACAGAATGTCGGCCTCCTCTTCTTCCTCAGTCAGCTGGAACCGTGGGTGTCTAAGGTTGTTTGTTACTTGTGACAATTGTGAGTAAACCCTAAAAAGCAAAGCACAGAGCAATGAAAAGATAACATTAAGAACTACACTTCAATGTGACAAAGGCAAAATGTATAAAAGAGAAGAAGCACACAACATTTACCACATTTTTTAAAATAATGTGGAAGATTAAAAAAATTCAGATTGCCTGTAAATCGGATGTATCGTAAAAAATCTGATCCACAATGAACTAAACATAAGAGGATCTACTGCCAACACACTGGTGCCAGGCACCATAGCAACCCTCCCATGAGGTTCTCCTCAACAAGTTAGAGTCTGGTCCCATCCATAGTGGGACCTCCGGGGATCACACTTGTTCTGGCACAGCCCATGAATGCTAATTTAGACTTTGATCTGGGTAATTTGGAGGCCAGTTTGCTGCCTTCAGCCCGTTGTCCTTTTTCTTGGGCTAGTCCTTATCGGTTTTGACAGGGCACATTGTCCGAGGCGTCATTGTCATGAGTGTAATTTGTCTTCAGTGTTGTTTGGGTGGGTGGGTCCTGTCAAGGGGCATCCACACAAATATTGAGACCCAAGATATCTCAGCGGAATTGCATCGAGCTAGATCATCAATTTTATTCATTTGACATATATTATTGATGTTTGTAATTCACTTTTAACCTTGAGGCTGCTCTTTAAGAAGTAGTGGATGTTGCGACAAATTAAAGATTACAGAAAAACAATGAGTCTTTAAAGAAAATGTCATGACTCAGTAGGTCAAAAGGTCAAATAACATCTCAAGTGCATCCTGTTGTGGCTGTAGTTAATGTGAGTTATTTCATAGCATTGTTTGAACAACTGCCTCCCCTCAGTCATATCAGTGTAATGCTGACAATGCATCTTGTTTGTTAGTAGTAAAGACTGACTGACATTCTTAATACTGTTTTGTGTTGTATTTAAGTACCAGCTCTCACCTGCAATAGAGAAAAAAAAACTGATTTCACAATATCCATAAATTTTCTAAATACATTTTATAACCTTTTTGTCTCTTTTTGATGCAAAAAACTCTCTTAGTTTTGTATTTTATTAATCTAACCTTTGCTAATTAGCATTAAACAAAAAGTACTGTCATGGCTCATGGTGATGTTATGTAAAAGGCCTCCAGTCTATTATGTTGCACAAACTGTCTTTGAAAAACTCTTATTGAAATTTATGCTGTTCTTTAATCAAAACTGACTGGCCTTCAACACAATGAATTAGCTGCAGGCCCCTTGTTAGTTTCACTTCCCCCTGAAACAGGAAAAAAAACCCTTTTCACAATATTTGGTGACAGTTCCTGTTTCACTGGGCACTGGATTTGTTTGGAGGAGCTGGGTTTTAGTTTAAGATCATCTGATTTGCTTGTATAATAAACTATCAACACATTGGTTTTCTAAAAAACAGACATCTTTGAGTGAAAAGGGCAAATTATATTTTAGAAGTTCTAATGTCACCATGTTTGTAGATGCTCCATGTTCTATCGATGCTCATGTGGTATCTTCTGTAGAGATGCTGTAGAAGTGTTGGTGAAGAAATCTACGCTAAAACTGACTTGATTGCATATAATAATGTTTATTAAAATAAAATACAGTATCAATCAGGTGTTCCTGACAACCTGATGAGAGCATTCAAAGCCAATATGAATCCCCAAAGTACAGCGCAAACATTTCACTTTTATAGCCCTAGTGGAGACATCGCCATACATCCTGGAATGCAACTTTGCACGTATGGAACCCTTCACCTGTCATACCCTACATGGGATATTTATCCTATTCCATATACACAGGGTATTGCTACCATATCAGGATGAAACTACAATCATGAAACAGGTGATTGTATCATGACTGGATATGAAAAAGGCATCTTCAAGAGCTCAGTCATGCACAGGCAAAACTGGGACAAGGTTCATCACTTTGCAAGACAAATGTTGTAGTGGTAATTTAATGTATGTTTTGTGTGTTTTTACATACCATACTTCTAAGCTGTGTGGACTTATATGTGCATATATCCTTATATACATCTATATATATATGTTGTCGTAACTTTGTGTGTTAATCTATGTGCATTTTTTCAATATTCTTATGTACTTCTGTGCTGTATTCTTGTGACAAATACAGAAAGAGGAGCTCTGAAGTATAGTTGGGTTAGGAGGTGGGAGAGAGCTCACCAACTGAAAGGTGCACTGTACCCTGAACCCTGACTGATGACTGTCTACTGTGGTGCTGCTGGTTTTTAACTTCTCTGGAGAGGGGAGTATGCCAGGCCACCTGAAGTTACTACTGAGTGACTACTGTGCCACACACAGTTTCTTAACCTCAGTGGAATGTACCTGGAAGAATTCCAATGATAACAAAGTCCATAATCACACAGTTTATAATAATAATAATAATACATTTTATTTGTTGGCGCCTTTCTGAGCACCCAAGGACACCTTACAGTAAAAACATACAAAATATGAATAATACTACAGTATGAGTTCAGTTTGGTTCCAGGACCAGCTCAGGTTTGTTGCTGTGTTTTGTAATGCATGTAATGCACAATAAACTCTATTGCACCAGAACCTGCTCATCTCCAGTGACTTTTTAAGATAGTTTTTAAGACTCCACCAGCCACAACAGATATACTTTGTTTCATCAAGGGCAAAGTGTTGTCAAGAATCCAAACGTTTTTGCTGGCAAAGTTCTGAACTTCTTTGCTCCAACACTGTACAAAGATATTTATTGCACGAGCTAAGAAAAACTTTGTAAAACTATTGTTAAAATAATGTAATTAACAATAATGGCATCCTGTCTGTTATTAGTTTTACTATTTATTTTCAATTTTATTTTAAAATTAGTCCCAACTTATTTGGAACTAGAGTTGTATATATATTTTCTAACAACATAGGCTTTTAAACACATGTTATATGTTTGTGTAACATGTGACAGGAAAAAGATTTTATTATTGAAATAGTTTGTGCATCTTCACACTTATTGATATATTTTTGGAATTGCACTTCATTAGCCATAATTACTGTCAGAGTAAGTTATATCTCTGCTGTGTTAGACCTGACATGTTTACTGTTATTCAATAGCACAATGATGGCATTTTTTAGAAAATTATCATTTTGTATTCTGGGCAGACAGAACAATTTTGGTCTAAGTTTAAGCATAACCAGAGTCCCCTCTATTCATGAAAACAAAACAAAAAGGCAAAGATTTCTGCTCCAAGTGCACAAGTACAGTCCCACGGGAATGTGGCTTTGGTGAGCATGAGCAGGAACCAATCAACATTGCTCGTCAAGTTGACTTTTAAGACTTTGGGAACAAGGTCAGAGGCTGATGTTTACTCCTATTTTCTCATTAGACTCAAAATCAAAATAAACCAAGTTTAAAAGTAAATAATGACCAGTTTAAGAGCCTGTATTGCTCAGGCCATCAAATCAATGGCATAATTTTATCCCTTAACTACTCATTTACAGACAACCACATTAACCAGAAGGTTGAATCCACTGTTGCAGTCAAGACAGTCTTCAACAACTAATTTTACATGGCTTACCACAAAATTTTATGCTGTTTTTAGTATTTTAAACAGTACTTGTTTATCTTTCCACATTCTGAATTTTGAGCTGCTCAGATAAGACACTTACTTGAGGATTTTGTCCTCAGAAATAGAGTAGGGCTTGATTTCTACAGGAAGCTGCTCCTTGTTCTCCTGTAGAATAGTCTAGGAGAGATAAACACAGAGGACAGTCAGGACCAAACATCCCTATTCAGCAATATGCAACTGGTTCCTTTGCAATTTGCACACCTTGTGTAGAACTAAAGCAAATTGCCAAAATAAATTGGTTTTGGTTAGGGACAAATGCTGTGAATACTTCCTAAAAAAGGGGGGAAAAGCTAGTTACAAGGATTTCTTGGTCTGACGTGGGCATCATTTTTTTTCAATGTTCTGGCCAAAAGTGCTGAAAACAAGAATTGGTTCTCTAGATGGCACCAAAGTTTACAGAATCTTGACTGAAAACAAAGCTAATTAGGTGGATGCCTAAGTTTCATTAGTCTGACCTTTTTTTTTTTTTTTTTAAAAAAAAAAAGAAATTGCAATTTTGCATAGTAGATAAACTCTGACTGCCTAATTAATATTTTTTCAACCAAAACCTGAAAATATCTATGCATAAGATGAAAATGGGACAGATAAATAATGGTTGGCTGTATTAATAAATACATTTCTGAAAGAGTTAAACCCAATGGTTTAAAAAGATGGTGTGACTTATTTGTTTAATGAGATTGTGGGTGACAGAAGATTTCTGAACATCTCTAAAAGAATCGAAGGGTCAAGTGAGCTCTAAAAAGATTTATGCTGATAAATTTCAGACTGTAAGACACATCACAAGCATCAGAGAGGCAGTTTTTTCTAGTTTAAAGGAAATACCAACAGAACAGGTGAAATAATTTTTGTTGTGTTTGATGAATCAAAATGAGTGTCCTTACCTCATAGTATGTATCTGGAGGCTCAGTTGTGACACTGCTGACCTGTTCTAGATCATCAGGTATCCATGGTAACAGACGGCATCGCCTCACCAAGGGATTTGTCTCTTTATATGTGTAATCTCGGGTTACTTCATCTATGAGAACAAATATACAACTTTGCTCTGTGGAAATCTCTCAAATAGCCTCCCCACTGTGTGTGGATCTCAGATTTCTGCTCTCAACTGCACACTAATATACAGTTAAACAGGCTCAGATCTTGAACTTAAGCTATTGTGCACCTCCAGTGAGTTTGTTCAGTGACTCAGAGTTAAAGATACCATCATATGCTGAAACCTTGCAAGAGGGTAGTCAAGTAGTGGTCCACTCAGAACATTAACAGGTCGAATGATTTTTTCTTAACAAGGAACTTGGTTATTTTCAAAGAGACAATTGATGACTAGGACTCTTACACTAATACATCCTTTTCATTAATACCAAAAACAACACAAATTTATAATAGTTTCTACTTTGATGTTTAAAAATGGCTTCTGAGTTACAGTGTTGCCAGTACTCATTCACAGTCAGTAATTTCTGTATGTATGGGATGGTGTCATCATGAGATGTATTGTGTGGTTCGGTTTGTGTACCTTCTCTTCTCTCCTTTGTTTGGAGGTAACACTGTTATATCACCATAGCTGGTATATAGAACTGCCCTTTGTAACGTCTAAATTACCAATGCTGGTATTTAAGCACTCTAGGTATTTTAGCTGTGCTTTTTTGGTGTTTTTCTTTTCTTCTTCTTTTTCATTATACACATATATTGGTTATTATCATCATAATATAGATAGCTAATGTACATGAATTTAACTTGTACCTTTAAATTTTAAAGTCACTTTACTCAAATTTTACACGTATGATTGAGGTTCACGTGGCTTTCCTATCTATCTGTGTTCTATTTTATTATGGTTGTACTCTTATATTTTTAAATTATTATTGCATGTGCACTTTCTGCTTTGTTGTTCTTTACTGAATGCGAGAGTGTGTGTGGGTGGCGTCCTTGTCCTTGGACTGTCTGAGCTCACAGTAACAAATTCCTATCAACTTTTCGAAAAGGCAGTCAAGTATTGAAGCTTGACTTTTTTCAGCAGAGGTGATGTCGAAATCTCATACCTCTGGTCAGTCTTCACTTTGATGGGTAGGTTATGTAAAAGTGTAAAAAGGATCTTCTTATTTAAGAAAAAAATATTTCACTAAAAATCTGGCAATAGAGAAGATTTAATTACAACATGCATGCATGCACCTAGTCAGATACCAAAATATTTAAAATCATTTCATACTAGGCTTCTTAGGTATCTTAAGTCCTCAGAAAGTCACAACACCTTGGAAAAGACAAATAATATGGATTACTCTTGGTTGAGGTCACTTCTTAATGTTACCAAGCAAGACTCAAATTTTTAATTAAGGTCTATCTTATCTGTACATTTAGTCATCCAGCCTCCCACCATAAAGCATGCCTGTGCTAAAATCTCTGAGAGCCCTTTCAAACAATAACCACATTTAAATGAGACACTGCTGTATATCCAGTATATCTTGTAGCAGTAGGATATAGTGTATGGGAGTGAGTCAAAAAAGAATGGTTCTTATGGTTCCCAGGACACTTAGCAGTGCATGATCAGGCACCTAACTATTGCAGAGATCAACTTTCTACTTTCTATTTACTGTTATTCATTTGTATTTTATGGTGTTTTACTGGTTTATGCTGTAATTGTTTTTCTCCACATTTCTCCATAAAAAGAGTTGTCCTTTTGGATTGTTCTATTTCAATTCGATTTGAAACACCAACTAAAATACGAAAAGCATGCAGTTAATGTGTCCCTCTACGCCCACTGCTGTTGGTGTAACAGCAGGAAGTCTGTGCCCCTCACAGTGAGCTGCAGTCTTTACATCTGACTGAAAAGCGAGTTGTGGTTTCTGTGATTGGTTGATTGGCAGACTGCAGCCTCTTCATCCTCAGCTTTACACTTTATGAAAAGAAAGATGTGGTTTCATGTACCTATAACACATAACAATGACGAAAGGGCTGTGGTTTCTGCACCTCACTGCTAACTAACTAACTCTCATGCCCTGCAAACTTGTAACGGAAACTGAAAAAAGAGGTTAAACAGGCAGTTAAGGATTTATTAAAACCAGGAAATGTCTTAGTGTTTTGCACTCTACAAATTATGATGTGAGCGACAGATGTCTAGGCTTTTTCCTACATGGTGACCAAAATCTAACTGTGAAACACAAGCAGCAGATTATGAAAGAGAAGACCAAGGATGCCTGATGTTTTTTGCCTTAGGTTTCTGGCTGGGAATCAGACTTATGGTCAGTACAGGGTTTTGACTTTTAGGGCTCTAAATTTGATTTTTAAATTACATATTGAGGGTCAAGTTGTAAAGTTTATTTTTTATCTAGTTCTTCCAACTTTTGTATTTCATTTTTTGTAGTTTTGTACCCAAAAATTCTAAAGGCATTATTAGAATGGGATTGTATTTAGTACATTCTAAAGAAAGCTCCAGTCTGCTGACCCCTGAGGTTTGAGGTAACTTCTCTTAGTGAAGAAGATCACCCCCTAGGAGGGGCTGACATCTGATTTCTAAATGACAATAATAAATTTGTATTTCTTAAAGCCAAAACTGGGACATGAAAATGCTTCTGATGTGTGTGAGGCTCATCTCAGGGTCTATGGGTTCATCTGATATGTTGGTGTTACAAATAAGAGCACGATCCATGATCAAGGCAAAACAATTTAGCTGTTTGAGTACATTATAGGTCAAACAGGCACATTTTCAAATTTCCAAGTACCACTCGAAAGTACTTCATTTCCCAATATCACTTACTACACACACATTATACTGATAACCAGCTCTAAGACTAAGTGACAAAGGCCTGAAAGACCTGTGACAATGGTAGCTGTGGATTTTAAAGCCAAAATGAATTTTTCTCCCCAAGCAAGCTGAGGCAGTTTGCATTTAGATTATGAGAGGTCTGTTCACAAACCTGGCTCAGTGGTTTTAAAACAGCCATCCATCACTGTTTTCCTGACAATGAAGTAGGCTATTGTGGTATATTCTGCTATAATCTTATGTGATCTAAAATGCTTTTGCTGAAGGGAGTAGACGTCTTTGTACTAGGGCCACTGTGGCCTTGGCCGAAGGGAGTAGATGTTTTATAGCACTGAGGCCTTCACCTTTTATCAAGAGTGCGATCCCTTAAATGCAGGGTTCATGGAACGGACAGAGCCTTCACATGTAGAGTATTAGAGTACTGTATGAAAATGACATAAAGGGACTACACATTGTATTTTTTGCCTCCTCCAAACAAATGGAACTTAAATTTGTGTCTGTACTTATAGTGTTACATTGTGTTCTTTTTGGTTGTTTTACTTTGTTTGTGAAGCACTTTGTGACATTTTGTTCTTGAAAGGTTACTTACTTACTCAATAGCAGAGAGGGATATATTATATTAGACTGTTTGACATTGAGAAAAGCATATAAAAATGATCAGCCTTATTCTTTAATTTCATTCTTCCTGACCCTTATCTGTGTGTACGCCTGTATTTACCTCCTTCCTGCAGGTCCTGCAGAGGCCAGAGCATAGAGTAGGCCAGCTGACCCTGAATGTAGAAGAAGGGAGCCATGCAACAGCTGGGCTGGTCAGAATGCTGCACTTGAGAGCCAAACTCATCCATGATGTACCACACTGGAACCTTCTCCTCTGCAGACTGCGCAAGAAAATGCAACCGGAAGACAGAGAAATGACTGAGACCATGTCCATATTGTTTGTTGTGCTTACATCTGCAAATGCATTTGTCCTGTTTCTACTCTTTTTTGTGTTTCTTTTCAATTTATTTGGCAGATACTTTTGTCTGACATGACTTGAATTTGCTCGAATCAAACCTTTCAGGGACTCTCCAGTCTAGTTGCTTTCATGGCATGTTTTTTGGGGCATGTGTAACACTTTGAGACTTAAGTTAAGATCTTAGTAATGTCACCATGAATCTTATTTTACAGCTAGTGGTTACCTCAGTACAACCCAGTGTCTTTCTCCCTCAAATTCCATAGACTCCCCCATCTCTTTGTAAACATATGCAATGATTTAACATTTAATAATAACAGAAATATATGCAATGATTTAATGCTTAATAATAACAGTGCAGAGTGTGAATTCATATCCAAATATAAGGTGCCTTATTAAATATAAATATGCCTTATTAAATATAAGGAGCCTTATTAACTAACAATAAACATACATGAGCAGTGGAGCTTGTCATTAGAATAGGATGTACAACCGAAACAGTGGGAAAAAAACAGAGATGGTGTGACAGACAGAGAAAGTCAAAACAGTTCAAGTAGGTCAGGGAGTGATAATAACAAGAACAGGAGGTTCGACGAAGATGGCTGTGTCTATCCCCATCTTTGGTGAGATGGACAGAATGTACTAGCCGTAGAGGGGGAACAGATACAACAGTAGTAGATGATATAAGATGAATAACAAGGGTGTTGTCGCTCTGAAGGGCAAAGATACAGGATGTGTTATGCTTTGTGGTTGCAGAAACAGGAGCTATCCCACGACAGCAGCTGCAGAAGAGGATCACGTGGAGTCAGATTCATCGAGGCGGGAAATGGAGGCAGATCGGCAAACCAATCGGGAGAGAGACTACACTCACATTTTTAGGCAACATTCTGTATTGAATAGAAGACTGGGTCAGGGAGAAACAGTCAGTCAGGCTTTGTGAACTGACACACTGTTGTTTGTCAGGGAAAGGAAGATCGAGACCCAGAGCTCTGTACGCTTTATTCATTCATTGCTAAATAAACAGATAAACTGAGACCGAATATCTTCTTCTATCGCTTCATTAAAGAACACACAGGATTTGGCTCACACATAGAAACTTTTTTGAGGATAGACTGGGCTCAAATCCATCATCTTCCATAAGGCTTTCTAGGCAATGCAGATATAGGTGGTTACAGCTAATCCTTCGATTCAGATAGAGTTAATCTCATTCAGTGATAAGGATACATAGATATTAAGAGTACATGAATGTCCTACAATAAGTATGTTTTTTAGCTTCACACAGTAATAAAATTAGTAGTAATTAGTATGAGTATAGTATAAGTTTAGTATATATATATATATATATATATATATATATATATATATATATTACACAGTAATACTAAACTTTGACATTCTATTACATAAGTACAAAAGGATCAAAGCATAAACCCTCTCTCCATTCCTCTTTCACATCCCTCTGTTTATTATCTCTCCCTCCTCCCCTCCATGAGCATAGGTATCATGCTGACAGCAGAGACTGCATTCTTCTGTGCCTCCCTCCCATGAGCAGGAATATCAGTCTTACCACTGCATTTTCCCATGCCTTACTGTTGCATGTGCTGTCTTCTTATCAGATTAAAAACTGGCATAATAAAAACCTGCTCAGGGAGGTGCAAAAAAAACCCCAAAACTTCATGGGGAAAAGAGTTGATTCCTTTTAAATCTGTTGCTTTTTTAGTTTTTAAAAATCTCATGGGCAAAACATACCTTCTTATCAGCAATTATTTCTTCTTCTTTCCAAAATCACTTTTATTAAGGCCTATTTTTAGGTAAAAATAGAAAATATATATAGAAAAGGATCTTTGAGAAAATTCTCAAAAAAAAAAAGTTTTGGTCTCTGAAGGGGTTGGTTGATTTACAGCAGCAGCCTATTTAGCACCGGTGTCACCATCATGAGTGAGAAACAGAAAAAACAAACTTGCGCTGTAGCCTGCATGTCAAGGGCAAACAGGATTTTTTTTTAAGTGGTGCTGAATAAAATAAAGCACACCAGTAATTATTAACTATGTAGTCTACAAACTGATGTTCGCAGTGCACCTGTGCAGAGAGGCCATTTTTGAGAACTGGAAACTCATGATTTCACATTCTTTTAACCTTGGAAGCTTAATTTATTAATTAAAAGCCCTGCCAGTTTTGCCTCTCCTACTGTTGTAGAAATTTTCCAGGTCTGCCTGGGTTGCAATAAAAGAGATGCTGATCCATCTCAGGAATTTACGACAAGGTATAATCTGTTGAAAGACGTCAAACAGCAAGATTTACCAGGTCATCCTTTGGTCAAAACAGCAGTGAACAGCTGAGGCTACAGACTAATTACAAAGCATGCAAAAACTCCATCACATGACTTTTTCTCTTAATCCTTCTATTCATCCTCAACATGGCCAATTAATTAATTAATTCCCAGTTTTTTCTCTCCATGCAGAACACTGGCCATAATGGTTACAAAACAGATATATATACTGTAGCAGATGAAAAAAGTGCAAATTCAATTTCAGTTGAGTCTACTGCCATACCATAGTCATAATGAAAGAGCAGATATCATGTTCCAACATACCCCTTGAGAAATGTGGTAAGTCTGGTTGTACTTCCACATGCAATCCATCACCAGCTCCACTGTGTCTGGGTCTGGGGCTTCACCGTGGAAGTCCACCCCCATGAGGGCAGCCATTCTAGGCAGCAGGCCTGGGACCTGCTCTAGCTGCTGGCGGGCATGGTCCACACGGTACGTCCAGGCATGATCCACCAGGAAAACACTGCAGGCAGAACAGAATAAACAGAAGTTTTTACTGTGAGGGATTATATACTGTATTTATTTTTTTTTATATTAAGCCTTACTTTAGGATTTTATTTCTTAACGGCATTTCTCACAATATCACATTCCTGCCCCTGGCTAAAAAGCTTTATAATAGCTATGAAAAACAGGATCAACTGTTCAGCTGCTGCTGTAAATAACGCACAAAGTGTTTATTGTGACTGCGGTGGATTTTCTGTTGCTAGACTAGTGAAGACAAAGTTCTACCAAAAACTTTAAGTACAACTTTAATTTAACTAAAACAGACACTAATTACTAATGTAGTGTAGGGGTATCTGACTATTGTAGAAGAATTTGGCCATGTGCCATGAACTGCCTATTTCTGGAGGTGTTTGTCTATTTCTAGAAGTGTTTGGATAATATGTATATTATATTTCAAATATTCCATGAAAGTTCTGGTTAGAAAATTATGATACTTGTACTTAATATCTGTTGGTAATTCAGGCCATTACGACCTGACACTTTGCAACAACAACACCATGTAAGGGATATGAATTAATGTTTATTTTGTGGTAGCCATGGTAGCACTGAGACAACAGACTGTCTGCAGAAAGATGAAATGCTCCATGTGATACTTTCATCCAAAATGTGTGTGTGTCTTGTCACGTCCATACAGACACCCTGTGAGTTTGCATGCATGTCAAAAGAGTATAAATAACAGTGGTAGACAAGAACAGGGATGACTTGCTATTGAACCTCTGTATGTGTTGATCCACTGAATAAAGTTCCTCTCTGGCTGCCTCTGCTACATCTTGTTGTCTGTATTAATTCACTCCACAACAGCAGCATAATACAAAGTCAGTAAGAATCCCTGCTACAGCCAACTTTTACAGTTTCAATCACATCAGTGCTACCCTGTTTCGGTCTTGTCCTACATTAGAAAAACCTTTCTTCAGGTCTTTAACCTCTCCAACACCAATCATGTTATCCTTTGATACAAACAGCCATTGACATGTTGCTTTATTGTGAAAAACAGCTATGTCCAGTTGAGACTCTGACGTAAGTGTTAAAAGCAGTCTCTTATGGGAGCTTGTTAATATACGCAATAATTTAATGCTACAATATAGGTAATGATTTAATGCTTAACAATAACAGTGCAGAGTGTGAATTCATATCCAAATCTAA
>JAPZDZ010000015.1:1080567-1102370 GCA_029783805.1 Acanthurus tennentii
CGGTTCGGCGGGCCGGATTGACGCCAGTTGATGATCACTGACATAGATCCACCAGGAGTCTCTAGCAGGTTTCTCGCAGGATTTCGAACTATCACGATAATTCAGAAGAAAAAAAGTTAGCACGAAAAACAGGGCTGAAAAAATAAGCACGAAAAGCAGAGCTGGAAATAATTACCCCAAAAAACAGAGCTTTTTTTTTCTCCAAGTGAATGTAATACGCTTCCGTACATTTGTTTTGATTCCAAGGGTGGAAACTAAGTTAACTTCTTTAGTGAAATTTTTTAATAATTTTTTGCCTCTAAGAACTACTCCAATTTTGAAGGTGAATGACAAAGAAAATCTTGTGCATATGAATCAATGGCACCCTATCATGATCAGACCCATGCTGTTGCAGTTTTTCTTCGGTTTGTTAGCCTACAACTGAAGATCCAAATAAAGAAAGGTTATTTTTCCTCCTTTTCATCTTTACTGGTGTGGTTAGATAAACTTGACAAAATTCACTGTGCCACTGTCATATAGTCTTTGATTGCTATTTTACGGCTAGCGAACATTTTAAGTTGAATTCATGAAGCAATCAAGCCCCCTTACATGTCAAAAGAATAACTGACCATTGTGTTGGTTTATACTCGTTGGATTTTTAGAGCTCATCTAACTTCCTTGTCAGGAATTTGGCTTTTGGGTCCTTTTTGTAAATCTTACATAATTTGCTACTCAGATCTTCTTGGCCAACTTCGAGGAGCCTAAGAGCAGTCCAGGTGCCCTAACTGCAAAGACTCTATTATTCTAGTGTTTAATTTAGATCTTGGGGCCGCCAAAAATTTAAACTTTGTTGAAACTGTTCAAATTTAGTGTTATCCTTGATGTTTATCAATACTTCTGAAGTTGTATTATCACAATTCAGTGTAGGCTTTCTCTACATTTAACTGTTCAGTTAGTGACCCCCAGTAACAACACCAGCGGTCACTAACAACCTGGTATTTCAGAGCAGAAAAGAAGAAACATAAAAATCACACACAGGAGTTTTAAGCTCATCAGAGTGTTTTTACTGTCAATGCTCATGAAACACCCAAAGCACAACCACTGATGAATTAATCCTTATCTCAAAAAAAAATAATAAATATTTTTTTCTGGATTTCAGGGAAAAATTAACCCAACGTTATCTTTACCTTTTAAGGCTATTGGATTTGCATGATAAAATAAGCATTTGATCTCAGGCTTAAAGTTAATAGCTTTTGTCCAGAGCTATTGTCCAAGTGGTTCAGACTAATCAGCATTCTTTGAGGGAAATTCTGGCAGCTACTGCCATGGTTTTAGTGTAATGAGCGGCAAGAAAAGCAACACCAATGTAAATAAAAATGTCCAACTCCAAAAAAGTTAGCATAAAGACTGTTTACAAGCACCAATTATATCTAAACTGGAAAATATTTGTCCATTAAAAAGACCAGAGAACAACACTTAAGGTGTCACTCAATAAAAAGATGTTATCACTGTTCTCCCAGCTGGCTGAGCAAGAGTTTGATTTTACTAACTCTGTACTGGGAGCCCTTTCCTACTACCTCAGTTCATTGATGTAATTGGTAGAAGTCAGTGCCTGTTGAAGATACCTGCCCTTTGCACTTCACAAAGGTGATATCTGTGATAGTCCTGTGTCACTATCTGGCATGGTTGGGCTGCATAGTCCCGCCAGTGTACTGCTGTCAACTTGAGGAAATGGTCAGCCTGGGAGTTAAGTAGTTTGTTGGTTGGTCCATGAAGCAGATTTTTTGTCACGGCAAGGTTACAGGATGGACCCAAATGCAGACAAGTCAAGGCTCGAAAACCAAAGGCGAGCTTTATTGAAAAGTTCAAAAAAGCTGACACAACTCACTAGATCAGAAAATCACTTGCACCCACGGGAACTGCAAGACTTCAGCAAAACAGAGACTCAAGTAAAACTTAGTAGTACTATCCGACAAAAGACAAAGGGCAAATGAAGACTAAATACACACATGAACAAAGAGACACATGTGGGGCAATCAACACAGGTGAAACCAATTGGGATTGACACAGAAGGCAGGAAGTAAACATAGAGACAACACAAGGGGAGACGAGACTATCAAAACAAAACAGGAAACCACGAGACAACAAAGACTCAAGACAACACTAAATATAACTTGACTAAAATCAGGAACCTGACAAAAGATTAACAAAAAACAGGATTTCATAAGACAAGAATAATCAAACTAAACCCCCCCAAAAAACCTTCGCCCACTAACTATAACAATTTTTTTCAGTGAAGTTCGCATTTCTCTTATTCTCAACAGTATATCATTGTTTTTTCATCAAAAATACTAAAAAATGTGGTCATTACAACATGAGACAGAGGAAAAAGAGCTGAGTCTGACAGGATAGACAGGACTGATGGAAATGTCCTCAGTTATGTTGGTAATAAATCAAATATGGAAAAACTTAAATAATAACCTGATGATAGCACAAGATAAACACTTAATGGATAACTTAAGAGCTTTTTTGTTTGTTTTTTATACGTTTCAAAGTAAAAAAAATAAATAAATAAACAGAAAGGAGCCAGCAATGCAGACCAAAAATTCACAAAAGTTCAACAGTGATTTATTTACAGTGTCCCCGAGTGTGAATGAAGTTCTTAACACAAATGGTGCAAAAATGTGGTATATGCAAGATGTACACAGGGTTCTAATGCTGGTAGAGAAATCTGTGCAGGGCAGGGTCCAAATTTAGACAAGGACTGGTGTGGCGGAATGGAGGGCAGGAACATGGCAAGGCCGACGGGAAGGAAGATATAGGTCAGGGCAAGAGCAAAATTCCACAAAAGGCAAAATAATTCCAAAAGAGCAAGATCCACAAGAGCTTAAGTGGGCTTTACTGGCTGGCTTAGATGCATTGGAGCTGAGTGACTAACTGGTAATCAGGTAGATCATGGACAGATGTTCAGGTGATTGTTAGAGGGAGAATCCTAGGAGCCACAGCCACTGGAGAAGCACAGCAACAAAAAGAGGAGACCAAACACCACAACACAGAACAGGAGGGCAGGGAAAACACAAGGAAAACACAAGGGAAGACACAAAAAACAGGTGCTGACAAGATGAGGTCATGCGAGTACATTGTAAGCCTTACAATGTAAGTACAATATAAGTACATTATAATTAGATTATAAGTTCATTATAAGCCTTAGAGCCACACCATTCCTGTTACAAAAAGGACAGTTGACCAGTGATAATGATGCTTTCCATTGGTCATATGGATCCCTGTTCTTCATTTGGGTGTTTACATCACTTACACTGATTGCTGCTACAGTGTTTGACACTTACAATGATTCTGCAACAAAAATGACTTAAAAAGGTGCTGCTGTACACTTTTTATTTCCCTTCACCAGGCTGACTGACAACAGAAATTTACTGGACAACAATAGTTTTTAATGTTGGCTCCATGGGAAGAATTCAGCAGTCTTTATCTATGGATTCATTGACTTGACTTGAGGGAATCTGCCTGCTCACTGCCTAGATATATATTTTAAGTTCAAAACACAGAGAGAGAGGGACATTCATGAGATTCAAACAGCTGTCTGTGCACATTACTGCTCACTGAATGAGACAGAAATAGATTCTATGTGAAAAAAACAGGTCTCTGGTTACCTTGGAAGTGATTGAAAATCTTTCATCAAAACATAAATTGGAAATGTTCTGCAACTTTAATCTCAAGTGAAACACAAGTCAAGTGAAACACACAATCAAAAGTGATGAGTGCTTTGCCATGAATTTCTCTTTATGCTTGTAATTCTATTAATATTTTCATTTTCCATATTTTCACAACACCTCTAACCACTGTGTTTGCTCTGCATTTTGTTTCTCTCTTAGTCAGGTGTGTGTGTTGGATCTGGTATAATTGAGTGGCTTCAGTTTGGCAGCCTGCAACCACCGAGAGCACAGCACCGTACTGCACAGCTGCCAGGCTCAGCTCGCCATCGCTCCCTACCTGCCACAGATCAGCGCACGGCAGGGAAACAAACTGGTAAACAGCTGTACATCTGCGTGCAGGTGGGTAATAAGTGAAATGCGTATGTTGTTGCCTGTGAGTATCTATGTGCCTGTGTGTGTGTGTTCGATGTATTCGTATCCTTGTGAGCCAGGCTAAATCTACAGTCAATTAGGATACTTGTGGTAAAGGATGTATTTTTTAATGGTTGAATACAAAATACATTTGTTGTCACTACTGTGATAAAGTAGTGTTTTGTGTACTCTTACTCATGTGTTTTCAAAAATCAGTACATTTTCTTTTACTTAAGAATTTTTTGTCAGCTAAATTGTGTTCTGCTGCATTGCAAGTCTCTACTTTCACACACAAAAACAAATGTCATATAAAAAGCCATTAGATACTGTGAAAATGGAGTAAATGTGAGGAACCAAATCAGCAACAGAATGTCCAATTCCAAGGTCATATCTTGTCTCACTTCTCTAAAAAGCAATCCCTATTCAAGTTTTGTTTTTTGTGTTTTGTGTAGAAGAAGTCATAATATCATAGGGTTTTTAGAAAATACCATGTGCATCTGACAGGCTGTAGTCATCAGCAGTGTCTGTGCGATGAAAGACAAATCAGAAGGGCTGAAATATTGGAAGCTGGTACATTTCAAATTTGTCATTATTCACTCTACAATTAGGCAGTAGAGTTCTAACACCAAACATTTTTTTCAGGTGACTCTGTACATCAGTTATGGGCTGTGATTGAGTCAAAGGACTGTAAAAAGATGAATAACCATCTTTCTGATTTTATTGCACCTTCTCATCTTATTACATGGTTTGTTTCCTTGGTTGAGCATTCAACAGGAAAACAATGTTGTTTACTTGCAAAAAAGTTTTTTGCATTGCTGAGGAAAAATTATACATGCATCTTAAGTTAAAAACACGAGTCAACATTTTAAAACTACTTTCCATAGAAAAACTGCAATATGGAAAATAAAATATATTTTCAATATCCTTTGGTACAACAAAGTCATTTCTGTGTAAACAAATGGAAAATGTGCTGCAAGATTTTAAGATGTATCTGGCAATTTTCACATGAGGTTTCTGTCATCTGTCTGTCATCTTATCAGCTCTCTTTCATGCTCCCTTGTTGTACTGAGGGAGAATTTATGACAACAAAATCTCCTCCATTGTAGCCATTATTTGATTAATTCAGCTGATCTTCAGTTTCCATTCCTCAGCAACATTATGAAGAAGAATGTCCTTATAAGCTTGTTGATTAACTGACCATAATTTCCCCAGGGAAAATGTGTTATAGACTCACTTCGAGGCTGGAAGAATGAAGGAGCTGCTTCTCAGCGACAGAGGCTACCTGTTGAGATGCTGATTGAAACCAATAATCATCTCGAAGAGGGTGAAAGAGGTATGGCTCTTCACACTGTTCTGTCCCCTTTTTTTGAGAATGTAATCCATTCGTTTTCCTTTTACATCACCCCCTCATATTAACTCCAAAAAGAGGCAAAAATAAGTGAAAGTAGTTGTAAATAATTAAGATATAAACAAACTCACCACTTAAATTTAAGCTTGAGATTATCCTAATCAACAGCTGATATCTTACAGATTTCAGTGGCTTCACCGATGTGGATGAACCTGTCCTCCACAACATCTGTGTCATCAACAGGATCCCAAGGCCACATTAGCCAGTGCAAGTAGGGATGGTCCGATCTGATCCACTGGATCGGTATCGAGTCCGATCCAGGCCAAAATGACTGGATCGGGTATCAGATTTTTTTATTAGAACTCATCCGATCCGATCCATAAGCCCAAACTATCTCATATATCCTCAACTTCACTTTGTGCGACATGCTGTAACACAGACGAGCTGTCACCATGGTTGCCATGTGCCTGTGTTTTCTTCACGTGAACAGAAGCCCGCAGAGCTGTAGTCATGTCTGCCATGTGGAATTACTTTACGTTAACGGAGGAGAAAAGTAAAACAGCTGAGTGCAACGTTTGCAAAATTAGTGTCTTAAGGGGTGGTAGCAAAACCGGACATTTTAACACGACCAACTGAATAAAGCATCATTTTGATTGTGTGTCTTAAGAAGCCATGTGTTAGTTACTGAGTTCTACCGACATTATCCTAGTGGAGATGCTGTTATTGTATGTTAATTCATAAAATTATTTATTGCTGCTTTGCAATGTCATTGAGGTATAATGAAACTTTTCTGTTTATATACTTGAATTATTTTATTTAATTTAAATATTTGCACCAAGTTACACTTTTATTTTATTTCAAACATTTGAATGGTGCAGCTGGGTCTGTTGTGTTTACAAATGCTGTTAAAAGTGATGTGAGCTTTAAGTTTTAATAAAGCCACAGCAGTTACACATGACTTCAGTTGTTGTCACATATTTTCCTTTTTTCTTTAAGGGACCAGAAGAGTTGTTGTAAAGTGAACATGGTCATTTAGATGTCAGTATCAAGCAAATTACATCCACGTATTATTAACAACTTTTAGAGTGACAAAAGAAATTGGATCGGTATCGGATTGGTATCGGCCAATCCTCAAGGCTGCAGTAACGGTATTGGTATCGAATGGGAAAAAGTGGTATCAAGCCATCCCTAAGTGCAAGGAGACAATGTGCAAACTGAGCTCCCTGCAGTGCATGAGAACACCTTGTCAAGACAGGTTTTTAAACACATTGTTAATGCCTTGTAAATTTAGATGTTTCAATCCCTTTTTTTAAAACATCCTTTTTTAAGCTCCTTGTTCTATTTTCAATGTATTGCTTCAGTTCAAAATAACTGCCTGCTTAATGTCTGCTCTCTTGTAAACAAAATATGACATAAAAAAGACAAATAAAAATAAACGTGTATAGTAAAAATATTTTTTTTCTTAAATATTTTAATTGTTTGTATTGGATTGTGCATAGTTTTATAACTATTATTCGACTGTTTACTGGTTGTATTATGGTATTTAAGATTCTAAAATATATATTCATTGTATGTTCATTACTCTTACTGGGTCATATTGTCATACACTGGTACATTATTGACAAAAAAAAATTGATAATAACAGCTTAGTTAATATGTGTATCTAACAAAATTTCCAGGGGATGGTTTCTATTTATTTTTGGTCAGACTGACCAGAAATATGATTTCTGCTGAGTTATGTGTTTATATAAGCTTTCTGCAAAGCTGTTCTTGCCTGTAGTGAAGCTTTGACAGAGAGTCAAGGAAGAGACTTTTTCAAAGTCTTAAGTCATTTATTCACACAGTGCAACCAAAGTATATGCAATATTCAGAACAGAATATGAAAGAAAGAAAAACAAAGCAAACAACCAAGCTGCAGTTACCTAAGAATGGGGTATCCTCCAGTCTCAAAAAACTTTTGGGACAATCTTTTGTTCTTTGCCACTGAAATGTAAAGACACTCCCTTATCACTACTTTATTTAGATGCAGCTGGGAGTCACAAAGCATCTTGTGAACTATCACACTGCTGTATGAAGCATAATCGGTGACAAATCAGGCTGTAGATATTTAGTCAAGTATCTCTTGGAAACTTGTTAATGCTGTGCAACAAGGCACAAAGATATTTAACACGATGGCAAGTTAAGAAATCTACTGTCTGGCTTAACTCTTTAAATGTTAATATACTACAAGGCTGCTGTTATTTATTTGTTAAGTTGACTTTTTCAGAAGATATCTAGGTTATTACTTAGAAATGTAATCAGCAATTTGCATCTTTTAATGACCACAGGCAAACAGATTTATTATGTGTCATGACTAAAGCTACTAGCTACTAGGTTCTAGTAGCCCTCCACTAACATTCCACTGTAATGGATACTATGCTGTGGCATCAGTGAGGTGCTGCCATGGCAAAGGTGCGGCTTTCCTGCTTTAGTGTGTGATTTTGCATCACACTGCTGAGATTTTTTGTGCCACACAACAAATAAAAAGCCTGTTTAGAAATATGTAAAAGGGGGTGATATTTTGATATATCACCCTCTTTGTCACATCACCAATTACTTCCCAAATGGCTACAGTGAAGAGGGTGATGGGAGTATCCAGGCTCGGGATGAGTAACGAGAATTGCTCCTCAAATTAAGTAAATTTTGGTTAAGGATAGGAGACTTAGGACTGTGTGTGTGCTGAAGTAAATTTGTGTCTGTGTGTGTACTTGAGTATACTTGTGTGCATGTGTGTGTTTGGCACCAGCATGGCATCCAGTGTAGAGGCATCAAGAAACACTTTTTGTAGTATGTCAGCAACAGAGGAAGAGAGAGAGAGAGAACGAGGCTAGTGTGTTTAATAAAGTCTTGAATTATGCACAGAATTACCAGAGCCTGGACCTGAATATTTATAAACTGAGACAAAGAGAGTGAGAAATCAGAGGGCAGAGACTGGGATGCTTTTGGTCCTATGTTTGTGCGTGTTTGTCCATGTGAGAAAAAGTGAATGAGTAGGAGTATGTGTATGTATGTATGTGTATATGTGTGTGGTGATGAGAAAAAATAATTCCAAAGTAAGGAAAGAGAGGAACTGTGTGTGAGGAAGAGGATGTAATGAGCAATTTTGCAAGTGTATAAAGCCTTGGTCACACTACATGACTCCCAAAGTTGTCAGAACTGTGTCGTTTTCACACCACTCAACTTTGTCTTGTAATTGTGAGTCTCGAAGCTGCTAGTTTTTGCACACTATGTAACAGCAGCGACTCTGCCACAGAATGCCTTCCCACCCAGATTCAGCCTTTTCTCCCAATGGTCTGTCAGCCATTGTTGGCATGTGTGTGTGTGTCCCTAGATACTATCTTCGGTCTACTTTGAGTGAGTAGGAAACTTGAGGCAACTAAAACACAGACAGAGAAAAGCAGGCACACAAGAATGGTACAGCTGAGCATCACGTTGGTCCCCTCTGGCAATACAGTTTATTTACAGTTAATATGAATTGCCAAGAAAGCCTGTAAAGAATACTGGCAGCTTGTTCCAAGTTCCAAGACCAAAAAAAAATGATGTGCTCAAGAGTAAAATAGAGTTAAGAATAAAATGTAGATGAGTCAGTAATGTGTACTTGCAAATACCAAATACTCTCTCCAAGGTCATTCCACACAACAAGAAGCACAACAAGACTTTAATTTAAGAGAGTAGTTCTCACTGGCTGTAGCTCCTTGCATTTCTGCCCAATCTGTCCCCAATTACAGTAATAAGACCAAATATTCTGCATGCTCCCTGACCTTACATCACATGTTTTAACAATACACAAAGCAATCTCTGGATACAGGTGTAAACATTGTTTTAACCCTGATCTGGGGGTTTTGCCTGCATCTCCAAAAACTGTCTGCGGGTGGAAAAATTAGAGCCATCTTGTAGTGTGTGAAAATGAGACAAGCAGTGCAGAAATGAGTGTGTGAGTGTGCCTGACCGTCTGTAGGTGTCTGTGTGTGTATGGTGTGTGTGTATAAGGGTAAGTGAAAGTGAGTGAGTAGTGGGGCAGCATAAATTGTTAAAATGATTTGCATTGCTTTGCCACCTGTTCAGAGTATTTCACATATCTCTCATTAAATATAAGGGATTTATAAAACTATTTCACTTCATTTTCAATGACTGGTTCATCATTTGTTTCAGTTGGATCACAAAAAATAAGCTTGATCTATAAAGCGGCACTAAACTTTAAACACTAAGGTATAACACTTAACACTTAGTTTGCATGTTCTCCCCATGTCTGTGTAGGTTTCCTCTGGGTGTTACAGTTTCCCCCACAACCAAAAACTTGTTAGCAGGAGCCATAGAGTGGCAGCTAATTAAGACTGAATTTCCTCCATAGGGATTAATAAAGTATATTATTATTATTATTATTATTATTATTATTATTATTATTATTACCATTGTTGGGGCTGTGCAGAAAAAACCTGTAACCTCTACCTAAAGATGAATAAAACTAATGCATGTGGTTGGACCAGTGTCAAAAATGTTTAATGTAGTGAAATAGGTAGAAATTAGCCAGCTTCCAGACCTCTTTATCACAACCAAAATGCAATGTTCAACCACAGTGATGAGTTGTCTTCTGTGTTGATTGTCAGGGCTAAGAATGGTCACATCTTACTACATGTGTACAAAATGAAATGACTTTCTTAGGGCCTCAGGCTAAATCAGGTGTCCGGAAATCATTGCAGGTTTGTGCATGCCATGTGGGAATGCAAATTAAGTCTTTGCATGCCCACAATGAAAAGTTGTTAAACTCTGCTCGGTCTGAACAGCCAAACAGCTGATTGGCAACTGTAGCATGATGTCTGGCTGAATTTCTTCAAAATTCTACCTTTCAGCTTTCTGCTGGACAGCCATTGTTTCTTTTCTTTTGAACCTTCTGTAGTATACACTGCTGCAACCTAATCAGATTACCCACATTTAAACTAATGGAAGAACTCACAATTTCATGACAAAAGTCTTTAAACTGGTAATTATTGCCAAACGCTTTACTCTTTCAAAATAGTAACTATCAAGGTAGTCAAAAAAAAGGGGGAAAAAAGAATCAGCAACATGTTAAACTAAAACTAAACATTGTGTAGAACTGACCACATTGAAAATGGAACCAAACTTGAGGCTGAGTGTTTTCACTGTCAAGCTGTCTATTTTCCCAAAAGCAGGAACATAGAGTCAGTGTGACACTGAAGACACATCCAAACATCTGGACAAGTGACTAAACTGAAACTCTTCCTGCCACTAGATGTCATAACCACAGATGAGAGTTAGAATGCACATCAAGTGGTTTTTCAAAGTTAAAGCTAAAATTCTTAAACTGAACCTGATGATTTTTTATACACTATGTTGCCACTTCAATTTAGACCATTTACACTTGCAGTGCAGAAAGACTAAACACTTGTAGGTACTAACAAATCTGTATTACCTCACATTTTTATGTTTGCTAGGATCAAATAGGCAATCCAAGAGCTAAGCTCCCAACACATAGTTAATGATTTTAAAAGATGATAATTGAGTCCAATTAAAGTTCACCATTAAAGCACCGCATCCATATTGCCATCCAGATACACACACTGTCAGAAAAACACATGAAAGCCCTTCCTTATTCTGTCCTTTTCCTCCATCCTGAGTTTCATTCCCTAATTTATTTTCCACCCCTGTCCTCTACCTTCTATCCGTCTCTCCTTAGAAACATTCCCCAGCCTCCGTTAGCCCAAGGAACAGTTTTCCACCCCACCCTTCTCTCTGTGACTCAAGAGATATCGCAGAAAGTTGATTTTCATGTAAGTGGACTTTGCCACTTCGAGTGCTGCTTTCCAGGCCTCGAGCACATCCTGGCCAGCCTTATTTACCTTGCACTTGTTGGCTTCATGGCCAGGATGTCAATTAATAACACACTCCACTGGTGCAAGGAGAGAAAGTGTGCAGAGGTTTCTATCTAATAGCCGACATCTTGTTTCTCGCTCGCCAAAGTTTTCCCTGAGTCACGCTGGGGCTCTAGGAGGAGTTATCAGTTAATAGCATTAAATGTGGAGGGCATAGTGATGGCAAACATAGTCATCAGAGGTTATTTAACAGTTCCAGTCCCAAAAATGCAGACTGAAGTATTGCTCATGTAATCTACAATTGACAATACTGCATCCCTGTTGTTATTGAGAGATAGTGCGTGTTTAGGAGTATTAGTACTTTTTAGTTTTACATAGAGCTTGTGTAAAACTTATACATACTTAGACATTACTGTTTGGGAATCTTGCCTTATTCTTTTTTTTTTTTACTTTTTATTTAAGAAGAGAAAAGTCATAATATTATGAGGATAGAATCATAACTTAATGAGAATTAATATAATAAGAAACAGTAAAAGACAAAGCAAACATTTTTTTTGAAAAGAGATGTAAAAAGAAACAAATTTTTTTTGGCAACTCCCAGCAACCAAAGCAATGGATGAGAGGCAGTTTCACAGGTGGTCTGGACCTGCTTCAGCTGTACAAGATACAGCAGTAAACCTCAGAGCCCTCTCCACCTTTCATTAAGTCAGTACTGAACCTTTGGTGATTTGTTACATGACAGCACTGTAAATTCAACCTGTTACACTCTAAAATGATGATATCACAAAACAGACAAATGCATTTTCCTAAACAAGGGGCCATGCAGAAAAGTAGAGATCCCAGTCTTCTTTAAATGTTCGATATTGCTCTTCATATTTGGGTTGCTTCAGTGCTGTAGCCATTTTGGCATCACAGTAAGCTAGTTTTAAGTAAGGCTAGTAAGGTTTTTTCAGTTTGCTAAGAGAAGGATGTCCTCAGGCATGCTTGAGATGCTTTTTCTTTAGCTGATTATAATGGTTTTCTAGAAATGCTTTACAGTTATGGGTATAGTAAGGGGGTCATTGCTACTACCTTGCCATACACAGTATCTTGGATGAAATGCCTTACTGTGAACTTCTGCAAAAACCACTGTTTCAATAATAAATGTTTATGAATAAGACTAAATGCAGTAGAAAGTGTCACTTTTGTACCCCGAAAGTGAAGTAACTAGTTGATGGGGGTGCAGAGTGACTGACAGTGAGACTTTACTGAGCCTTTTAAAAGTGTGTGCAACATCAAGATATTTTTTTTCAGCTAAGTTTAAGTTATTTTAATGCAAAATAGTTACATATTGTTAAAAAGGTTAGGGTAGGGATGGGATAGGGTGAGCTATCAGACACAGGGCTAAGACTTGGGCAAATCTTAACCAAACAAGGATGCTTTTCTTACAGTTTGTCTCATTTATTAACTGGCATACACATTTCAGTGCCTTCCTCTTTTCATTTCCTTAACATATTTTTACCTTTTTTTATTTTATTGAATTGATTTAATTGTAATTTTGTAGGGTTTTTAAAATGTTGGACATGTTCTTTTCTATCAACAGCAGACAGCCCTTTCCACACAGTCAAAATAACAAATCAGGGCAAAGTATGTAATATATTTTTGTTATTTTTGAGTTTAATTATTATTCTTTATTTATTATTACTTTTTATTATTAATATTATTTTAAATGCAGAAATATGTAAAATAGCCACTTTAACTCCACATGTCTTTGAAGCCTTCAAATATATTTTTTTAAAAGGAAGACCAAAGAGAAAAGTACAAAGAACATGACCTCTGTGTCCTTATTTTTTCTGGTAAAGGGCAGAATTACCTTTAATGGAAACTGTTCTATTCTGCCTTCAGTTTGATAAGCAAGGCCAAAATCTCAGAGTATTTCTTTAACTGTAGATGAGGCACAAAACATCACATTTTCACCTTGGTCATGTGTATTTCAGCAAAACCCTGAACTTTAACCATCTGTTGGGCAAGTGCTCGGCAACTGTCCCTGACCTTTGACCTCCCACAGTGGAGGTTGCTCTCAGAAAATGCTTTATTTGTACATGCAGAAAAAAAGTACAAACATCATTGCAGTGACTCAGCTCTGTTTAATCCTGGCTGAATGGTGGACTGTTCTGCTCAGTGACAGCCTGGCATACATTGCACAGTGCTCACCAGGCTATGAAAATTAACACCCAGCAAATGGATTTTTAATTAGCTGTAAAAGTGTGTGTGTGTGTGTATGTGTGTGTGTGTGTGTGTGTGTGTGTGTGTGTGTGTGTGTGTGTGTTTGTGTGTTACCCTCTACAGCTGCGGGCTCAACTGGCAGATATCACAAACTATGGGGACAGAGCAGTAGCACTGAATATCTCTGAAATAAAATGTACAAGGCCAAGAGAGCAAAATTGTGTGTGTGTTTGTGAGTAAAAGATATTGATGATACTTTTGGGCAGCTGCATGCTACAAGTGCTGCTAGCCAGTAGAATAGGAGTTTTGCAAGGAAATGAAAACAAACACCCCTTCTATTTTCACTAAGACATTGAAATTATAATTAGAAATTAAAGCTGCAACAGTGATGGTCGAGTTCTCGCACTCTGGCCTGCTGGGGTAGGTATCCATTGCTTTAAAGTGTAGACAATTAATCAATTTTTAAGGTATTTTGGGTCAATTTTTAAAAAACAAGAGCTTTTATTTTGAAAGTGTTCTTGGCTTGTATTTTGAAAGGCCAAGGAATGACCTACTGAGCTGGTCAAAGTGTGATGGACATGAGTACTGGCAGCTGTGTAAGGATTGGACATAAACGCAGGCAGACAGAGAAATCCACATTCAATCCAATGGAGAAATCGATCAAACCCACACTAGTTTGAGCTTAGACCAGCCGAACATAGTTTTAGATGCAGACTTTATTCAAATTTTAAAAAGATCACAAGACTTTGATCCATAAATCTTGTATTTACATTATTTTGCTATCTTGTACTATTTTTGAGGTATTACAGATTTAGTTTTAAAGCTTTTCTTGCTCCTTCTCAGATTTTATAATTGGTGTATATTGCGGAATCTTTCATGCCTTGTGGAAGTCACGTGACCTGCAGAGGGGAGAATGTAAAAATGACAAATCTGGGGGAATCCTTCTCACAGATCCCATGGCTTTGACCAAATCTTACATAAACTAATCATGTGGATAGAAAACATCTTTATTTTTCAATTGGTGTAGGTTTGAAAGCAGTCGGACATCTACTTTAGACTTGACGGGCCTCAGTTCGTCACAAGTCTAAGAACTTCTCCCATCAGCGGCCATTATAAGCAACGCTTAATATTTGGGGAGAGAACAGATGGCACTACTTTGTGTCTCTTGCTCTAGTTTTAGAAGTAATTCAAACAAAATGTAAATATCTGTGTCCAGCAAGCCCTCGTGGTGCTGAACATCTGGAGGTTTCATTGATGCGACCGACAGTTTAGCCAGAATGGTCGTCATTTCAACGCCTGCAATTACTGTAATTTCTCAGCTTCCAGAAAGTTCCAGTGGCGCAATTGCATGGATATTATTTGACCATGATTGGTTGGTTAAACGTGATTTTTAGAGAAAAGTTTTTCCTAGTTATGTGAAAAATGTAAATCATTTGAGGTGTGTGCGTGTGTGCTTGCGTATCCTTTGCTGTGTGCATGAACTGTAGTTAATGATTTATTTAGTTGGGTGTCTCTGTGTCCCCCAGTATGGCTAAGCTGTGAGATGTTGTGTCAGCCACTTTATGTGTAATGAGGAAGCAAATAATTCAATAAGGATGTCAGTTTGCTGGTTAACCATGATTTTGAGAGAAAAAAGTTTCTTTGTTAAGATGAGTCACTGTTTTGACCAGCACAGTTGAGCTGAAAGAAGTCTTGTTGGCCATTTTCTATGTATTACTTGAACACAATAATATAAATGCCAGTTTGTGTCTTAACTATGTTGTAGAGGAAAAGATATTCCTTGTTCCTATTTAAAATTAAAAAATAAAAATTTGCTACAGCTTAGTGTATTCAGGATGCTTTGAGTAAAATTCAGTTAACTTAAATATTTATTTTTTTTTTCTAATAAGTAATGTTGTTTAAAAACAATAGGTATTATTTAATTTACAGATATCCATCTCTATTGGCTGTGAGATCTGGTACTCTCCTGCTTTGGCTGCTGTCAAAAGCAATTTACCTGCAATTATCTGCGATTACCTGCACTACATCTGTGATCCTCTGATCCAGAACAACTTAACAGAGACATTTATTCAATTTAAAAAACACACAATGCTAATTGATAATCTACACACACATTTTTACTCATTCTACACACAAGCACACAGACTAACCCACACATACATAGTTAGTTGATTTCCCACTGCCAAGGTAAGTTTTAACGTGTGTACTTGAATGCTGACTCTGTCTGGTAAAGCATTGTTTGTGAGTATGATCGGCACATATTTACTTAGATTTTTAAAGTTTCTTTGTGAATGTTGAAGAAAAAAAAAATATTTATTTGTTTTTCATTCTTAGATGCTTAGATGTGCTAAGTCCCACCGTCGTGCCCATGCCCTATAGCACAGGAGCAGAAGCAGCCGTGGACCCCCCAGCCGCCTGTCCCTGAGTTTGTCAGTTAGACATTCCAAAAAAAAAAGGTTTGATACTTAAAAAGCAGCAGAGTTTAAATGTAATGTAAAGTTCTACAAACTTTGTGTCATCATCCTTAACTTTGCTGTCAACCAAACAGGGCGCTGTACTGGTTACATCGGGTGCAGAGATGGCGAACTTCTGAGCTGACCCAGCGGACCTTTAAGTTCTTCACTCGGGCAATAACCTCCCAGCCAGCAGTACCATCAGTGAGGTGGCGTAGGACTTCGGTGCGCTCCTGGCAACAGTCAGCAGCCACTGGCCCAAGGCGTGTTTAATTTGCAGTTGCTGTGGTCAGTGTTTATTTTGTCCTGTGCTGTCACAGCTAGAGGCTGTGTAAGCCTGTGTTTTCTCATGAGCTTATTTTAGAGACATAAATGTGATTATGTGTGTGTGTGTGTGTGTGTGTGTGTGTAGGTGTTTTTGCTGGAGTTCCCTCCACAACTGAACATTTAGCCGGGCTTGGAGGGGCTGCTGCGTCAGGAGTTCTGTCGTGTCACAGCATGCATGGGAATGTTTAAGTTTTGGTCATCTGCACAGTTATAACTGACATATGGTGAAATTAACCTCAAATGTTTTACATGAGTGTACTTATTAAAAGAATTTATTATGTTTCTCACTTTTGCAAGCCGGACTTCAGGTGAGGATTGTCAGCATCAGTCCGCTGAACAGCATTTGTGGTAAGTCAATATAAAACGGCAGTAAAACTACTGTCAGAGATAACTGCAACCAAATTTTAAATTAGGACTTGTTAGTAACTAAAAGCTCAAATATTAACGTCATTAAAAAAATTATCGTGTCACTTGCTTCGTTATGCGGTAACTCATGCGTAACTACCGTATTGTAAAGACTTGCAGAACACTAGATGAATAGAGTGAAGCATTTCACTGAAATTAAAATACTTTTTCTGTGTAACCTTATCTCTTCATCAAGAGTCGTGTATTTAAGTATAGAGAATAATCATTAATTAATGTATCTTTTTCTGTTAGAGTTAAATGTAGCTAGGTGTAAAAAACACACACAGTTATTTGAGTACAATCACAGAAGAGAGACTGTTTATTTTTTTTATCTTTATTTGTTTTGCATCGGTAAAGTGTTAGATGTCCTATTGCATTTGAATGCATCGCTCAGCTCACATGGTCCCACATGGGGTACCTAGCTCTCAGCAGCCAGTCAGAGGCTACACAGGCCACGCTCAGCCTGCCGGCTTGGAGGGGAAGTGCAGGCGCGCTGCTCTTCCAGTCCCTTCTGATCTCAGCCAGAGAAGGGAGGGCAGCTGCATGCTAAGAGGAAGTAAAAACAAGGAGAAAACCTCAGAGTTTACATGTGAAAAGGAAAAAAAAGTTGGAGCACTTACCCACTGGAGGTCCAGAGCCAAGTGACTGAACAAAGGAGAGAGTTACGTCGGTAAGACGAGTCAATTATCCGGCGGAGAAAAAACCTTGTTGACGCTTACCGTCGTCATCTATGCTAATGCTAGCTCTGTGCCTAACAGGCTAACCACTTGCCTTTCACCCAGAGAGCCATGGCAAGGTCCGACATCGGCATGCTCCGCCTTGATACACAGAGAGCAACTGTGAGAAATGTGCCTTTTTTAGCTGCTCTGGTGCTATTTTCCTCTTGTTTTCGCGGGTGTTGAAAGAAAGCAGTGGTGATATTACGGTTATGAGAGTGAACTGAAGTGAATAATGGTGCAATACTTCTGGACATATGCACATTGTGTTTATTATTTTATGCTGATGTGTATGTAATTAAAGGGGAAGTGTTTTATTTTTCCTAATGCCAATTTAAAGGGAAAAGAGAGTAATTTGGTATGCTGTGATGAATGTAAAACAATGTTATTTTGTACTATATGATTTATTGAAAACATTTATGTTATTTCAGCTGAGTTAAGAGTAACGAGAGGGTAATTTTTGGTGCAGTCCTCTCACATGAATAGGCCTATAGTGTAAGAGTAATTTAAGAATACTTCTTTAATACCTCTGTGTCTAACTCAAGATGTGTACTGTTATGTTTTTTGCACATGGTTCTGATATGGTTATGATTAATGATATTTTGAATGTTAATGGTTACTTACCATAAGTATTATTGAAACACTGTTCATATGAACAGGTAAATGTGTGAACACTTTCAAATCATACAATACATAACACTAAAAATAATTCTCCATGAGGAGGAATGCTCAAGTCCTTAATATTGACAAATGTTTCAGTCATATAACCTTCCCTCTCTTGTCTTTTATTAGATTACGAGTCTGAAATGTTTGCAAATAATTACGCAGTGTATTTCAGTGTGTGAAGGAGTATTTCCTTTTTCAGCTAGATAACTAAAGACACCTAGAACCACACCATGAGAAGGTTTTGTCATGTCCATTTTGTTTGCCTCTGTAATCTCATTTAAGTGAGCGGACCCAACCAATCGAGTCAGTATGCATTCATTGCACACGTGCAATGAACCCATACACTAAGGAAAAAACAAACACCAACAGCAAATCGAAAGCACATGTGTAATTGATAAGTCTGAGGGGGCTTTTTAGCTTTTCAGTGTGCAAGTTGTTCTTAAAGTAAATGTGCAGTTTTTCTATGAAATGTTCTGCATTAGTCCTTGTTTAACTCTGATCAGAATGAAACTTGCAGCATGATTTGTCTGAACACTCTACAAATGAATGAAAAGATTGACAGTATTTGTGATGATAGAACTGTATGGATGAATCTCATAATCAGACAACTTGTGAATGTCCTATGAAGCAGGTCACTTCATTGTTGTCACTGTGGAGTAAATATCTACTGGCAGAAGTGTAACTTTTCTCTGGCTTCCTACAGGGACAGAGATCAGAGGTTAAGAAACAAGTAGAAAACATTCATTATGGCCTGTCTTGGTAAAAAGCCCACTCACCACGACAAGGTGCAGGCCAGGAGTGGGGACATATAACACAGGACAAACTAGGACTAGGCGATATGATTAGGGTGCATGCAGCAAACTTGTCTTAAACTATTTAGTGCACTTTTAAAGGGGCAGGGGAGTTGTTTGCATTTTTACAGAGGCCAGCTGTAATTTGAAAACACATATTTTCATGTAATTCTTCTATTAACATAAATCAGAACTTTAGTTTTGAGGCTTCAAACCAATCAAGCCAACAAAGACAAATGACAATTTTGGTTTGAAAAACTCTTTCTAAATTACAAGCTTAAATTCATCAATAAAGTTAATTTATCGCCCAACCCTAGCAAAACGTAAAAGAAACATAAAAGCACAAGGACAAGACATAAGGAGAAAGAAATAAAATCTGACACACAATGTATAAACTATGTACAATAGTAATTTAAATGAGCTAAGCTATAACAAAACCTACACTAAATTATGGTTGTAACAGAAACATTAACAAAACCGCTGACATTGAATCAAAGTAACTTAAACTGTTAATTTTAACTCTTAAATACCTGCAACTGAAGTGACACAAATACTATTTCTGTGCTTTTTATTTTATGATTTTTTTTGGTGGTCCAACTTATATGAACTAGACCTTTTTATATATATTTTTACATTAATAAGTAATATATAATGTCTATGAACATATTTGAAAAAGAGTATTAACAAAAGAACTTGTTCTTAAGTTAAACTAAGATCTCTTGAAACTATGTACATGAACATCAGTAAGGGAGGTTGCATATGTCCTGAAGATGAATATATTTTAAACAACTCAATATCATCTTAGGTCCTGTTCATGCAGACTCTAATGAGATATTAATTGTCACATGGCCAATTAGTCTGTAAAATTAGCATGACTAAAGCCTGGGTTTTCTCCATCTTTTTGTTATCAATTGTTATCAATTCAATATCCATGGATGTGCCCCATCCTGAAGAGTCAGTAACTTCTCAAGTAGATCTGACATATCCGTATTTTCCCAAGGTTTATACTCAAGATTCTGCCCTCGAACAACTACTGGACACATTTATCAGGAGCTCTTCCTTTTCTTGAACGTAATGCATACTTTAAAGTGTCTGATTTTGGAGTCTTCTTTTTCTGTCTCTCTGTAACCAGTAACTCCTTCAATTGACTTTCCAGTGGTTCTCGGTTTTCTGAACAAACAGATTTATCAAGGTCATCAAGGCACTGTTCTGTATTTCTTCTGACCTCTCTTATAGCTCGCTCTCTCTCTTCTCCTTCCAAAGCGGTAGATGGTAGCAGCAAAGAATCTCTAGGAGACAGAGAGCACTCCTGTTCAGAATCTCCTTCACTGTCTCGAATTTCATTCTCATTAGTACTATCCCTCTGTAGCTCTTTTTTCTTCCGTGATTTATCTCCTTTTTTTTCTGCTTTAGCCAGTAGTCGTCGGATTATCGGGTCATATCCACCAATGGCCTCATCAGTGTCACTCTCCTCTCCTACTTCCATTCTTCCAGACAGTTGTCCTTTCCTACTCTCCAGATGCTTTTTTTTTTACTTTTGGTGCTTGGATACATCTTTATAGTAGTTTTAGCCTTTCCCATCTTTATTATTTGTTCATCTTCATCTTCAATGTGATTGTTACCCTCCTGACTGATTACTGGTAGCTAGGGATACACATCCATATATTTCATATCCTTCTCATAAAGTGGGGGGCTCGTCACAGAGGCTGTATGTGAGAAGGGTGTATTGATCTCTGCCAGTAGCTTTTCTGTTGCCTTTACATTTTTTTCTATTTCTGCTACACTTGTCTCTCTTTTTTCTTTTGCAGCTTGTAACAATTTCTGTCCCTCAAATCTTTGCAATTCCTTTTACAAGAGGATTATTTTTCTGTACTATATCAACAGGGGTAATAAGTCCCGTAATTTTACCATCCATTTTTAATATTATGTAATAACTTTCTTATACTCTCACGCTGTAAATCAATCCTAACTTAATTTCCATTCATTTATAAATCACCACAGGCCAACAACCAAAACAAACTTCTCCAACCTCAAAAGGAGCCAACACTTATTGATATAAACTAGACCATAAACAGATAATAGAACTAGGAGTCACAGGTTTCCAGCAATTATTCAAACCAAACAACTATAACCACTACAACATAGGATGGGATTTCATTAATTAATCAATTTGTTTTAGTTAGTCAATCTGTTGCCAAGCCTTCTTCCAAACTATTTGTGATATGAATTACCTTATATATATGTAAGTAAACAAAAGTCATCAACTAATAAAATACTTATTATGAGAATGTTTATCAATACCTCTCTACACCTAAGTGTTTATACACATATGTAAATACAGGTTTTTATGTATGGATAAAAATACACTGGCCTTGATCAATTAGATGCAGGACCCCCACGCGCAGTCCTCAGCAAGGCCCAATTTAGGTGAAGCTGGTCAACTGTCTTCCTGTCTGCTCTTTGGAGGATTCAAATTTCAGACACATTCCATCTTCTTAGATTTCCTCAGTTCTCATAACCATAGTCAATTATAAGAAAAAGAGAAAAAACAGATTAAGAATTTAATGTCTCCAGAGAGTCTTTTAACATAGCAGCATTACTTATTAGAACTTCTTTTGCTTTTTCTTCTTTTTTCCTTTCAGATGCCAATATATCATAATCTATTATATTACTTTCTGCATACCAGCTTACTAATTTTTTCTTGTACATACTTATTTTTAAATATTCTTACATTATTTAAAGCAGGGGTGTCAAACTCAATTGCAAAGGGGGCCAAAACTCAAAGCACACTTTCGGTCGAGGGCCGAAAAAGATAAACATTTATTGAACACACTAAAACTAAAGGTTTTTTGAACATAAATAAGAATAAAAACAGACAGGAATATTATTCCAGAATTAATAAACTTAAACTTCAATTAACTAAAAATATTTTGCTCTCCATAAAAATATCTCCTGTCA
>JAPZDZ010000015.1:1121593-1158810 GCA_029783805.1 Acanthurus tennentii
GTAGACAGGCTGGGGATGCATATTATTGTTAGAAAACCATGATAAAGTGAATTTTCATAATATGGCCCCTTTAAGTTGCAATTTGACTACATGTCATACTCTTCTTTACTGAACTACTTATCAAATTCCTCTTAAACAAATATTTGATTTTTGGAATTAAGATTCCAGAATGCAACTGGACCTCCTGCTGTGAGAGAAGAAAAACACATATATAGTGTTGCCTGAAAACTTTGTTGTTCAGAGACAAAGAAAAATTAAGAAAATGGTTTTTGATGCTGATAAAGAACTCTGATGAGCACCAGACTCAGCCACATAAGAGGCTATCTGAGATGCACAGCGATCAGATTTTCCTCCTTCTAGGTTTCCCTTCATCCATTATTCACAGTTGCAGTGAGACAAAAGCGTGTGTGCTGCTGTTTGTGTTGGTGCGAATTACCCCAACATGCAGAGCAACTTCTGCGAAATGTACTTGATAGCTGAAAATTATCTTATGTCCTACATTCCTCCGTCCTACTCTTTTTCAGTTTCGCTTTAAGTGTTTCAGATTCTGCTGTGCTCTTTGTAACACTTTCTCTGCAGCTTGTGTGTTTATGTTCTGTGTTGGATGTATCATATGAATAGAAAAAGGTTAACACATAAACAGAATTCACAACCCCCATACAAAAGCCTGTACTAGTAGCACTCTGCTGCTTGAACTGGAGGCCTTATTCCTGAGGTGCAGACTAATTACAAGAGTTGAAAAAGCATAATCAATTTAGTGTTACTGACAGGAGTGCATCTCTAAATTGTGAACTCCTGTAGCTTTGTATTATAAGTAGCTATGCAGACTTTTGGCATCTAGAATGCTTTCAGTCTTATCTGAAATCTAGCAGAGTATCAGTAAATTGTTACAACTTGCAAGGAGAGGGCTCAACTAATCTGCTAGCATTATTGCTTATATTATATATATATTTTATAGACCACTAAGTCAGTCTGAACATATCAGTGAAATGATGCTTGCAGTCTTTTTTGCTACAGTAATATTTATGTGTTATACTTGCAGAAACTTCCAATAGAAGTGGTGATAAATCTGTCACTGGGAGATTAACTCATACAAGATAACAAGATAACTCATCAAGATAACATAAACTTAATAGATAACTGTATCAGTAGTAACATTCATATTAACCCACACCTGCAAAAAGAAGAACACCACATTCAAGCTTGATGGCCACAGAGCAGTATATGTAGACTTTCCTTGACTCCAAAGCTCTGGTGTGTAGGTCCTTCAGTTAACACATTTGAGTAACAGTGATACTTTTTGTGCAGCAGCGTATAACAGACTAACCAGGTTGGTAAACACCACTGTTGATTTTAGTCTACAGATTTTTTGGTCTTCAGGTTCAACACTTAAACTACTTTCACCTGCTTCTTCTTAGGATAGATCCCTCATTTTTTCACAAGAATATGTTGACCAACTCACCCAATGGAGCACTAGGATTCAGTCTTTTGTGTCTCCACTGTGTCGTGGTATGAAAGTCACTGGAGCCACCGCTTTTAGTGACACCAGAGGGATAGAGGATTACACACTGTAATCTGATTGGCAGACTGTATTGGCCCTACTGTAGGCTGCTGCGGCTCTCCAGCTCAGTGCAGAGAGTGATTTTGGGGTGTTAGTAGGCCACAGTGTAAGATCAGAAAGCTGCTTCAGAACAGATTGTGTTGGAGTAGTAGGATAAATTGTACTACTGCAGCATTGCTGTTAATAACTGCACTAAACCTGTTGAAAGTCAGTGATAATGTCCTCCTCATCTAGGACATTTGTGTTGATAGAAAAGCCTGGTTTGAGTGAATGAATTTTTTTTCCCTCAAGTTTTTTTTTAAATAATAAATCTTTAAGCACATAAGTTGTGATGTTTTTACATTGTTTATTTTAATAGCAGTCGCAAAAGTAAAAATCTTAAGGGACATTTCTGTGTGACTGGAAAAAGACGTGGTTCTCATTTGCTTTCTTTGTTAGATCAGATACAAAGACTGATGCCACTCATGTCATCTCTGTCTTCAAAAGGAAAGTTAGTGAGTATAGTAACTAAATGTGCTGCACAAAATACTAACCTATTCCTGTAACAACAGAGTAGTTAGTATCAACTGTGAGCATTTAGATAGAAGGTGGTCCACAAAAACTTACACTGCACTAGAAAAATATCCATTCTGGAGAGCTGCACAGTGTGAAGAAAAACAACAACAGCAATGAGCACATAGCACCAAAAAGAAAAATTTAAAGAACAGATCTGACAACATGTGAAATAAGGACTGTATACATGCCAAATTAAGAAGTATTTTTAACACTAACAGTAGTGTTAAAAATGGTGACTGAAGCTGTCTCACTGGACCAAGAATCAAAAATGAGGCACTCCTCCTCCAGGCATGCTCCTCCCTCATCCCTTCATTCTTTGATAAAAAATTGGTCCCACTGTTTTATTCATCACTGTTAGAGTCAAAGATGATTGTTCTTGGTGGGAAATGATCAAAACCAGACTTCACTTGATTGAAAAACATCCCTGTTTTTTTGAAGATTTTATCATTTTTCGATGTCAGCATCCAGTCAGTGCTCCAACTGTGTGACATGTTTCTCCAATTAAGGCCCTAAATTCTTTGCAGTGAGGGAAAAACCCTACATGCAGTGTCATTTGGCTGGAGGCAGCTTGATGGAATGGTTCAGTTCGGGGTTAACATCCAGAATGTTCCCTGGGTGTTAATGAAACGTTTCCCACCATATGTTCTTAAGCTCTTCCTGCTCAATCAACGAGCAATTACACCATGACAGAGGCATCATCAGACTCTGTCCTCCCCACACAATTATTAGCTAGGAAGGGAAAGGTGGGTATATCCTTCAATCATGGGGAATAGTGGGGGGTGAGGGCATGCAGGAATGTCATTATGTCATAATCAGTGTAGTTCATTTACATTCCTGGCAGGAATTTCTGATGCAGCCTGGCAGCTGCTTAATGCCAAGAGGCAACTAAAAAGGCTGATAGAAGCCGCTTTAATCTGAAAGAGCATCTTAGCCAAATGACATAAAACCATATTGTTCAAATTTTCTGCCTCTGGTGCACTGTTGGACCAAAGTATTTGGTTGTCATATACTTTCAACTAGTGTAATGCCTGTTGTAAAGAGGCCTATTGCTCGGCCTCCTCTATTTCCTCTTCCATCTTCAGTAGTATCATTGTTTTGCAGGGTAGAATGCAGTTGCAGTTCTAGACTCAACAGTTTTGTGTGAGGAAAAATTAATAATCCTTATTAACAACGCAGTAATATTACAATATACCACTAGTTTGAGACGGCTAAAACAGTTTAGACACTTAGAGGTGTTCCCAATATATAAGCCACATCTAAGAGATTGATACTTTGATATTTTATTCAATTCATCATCATCTAACTTACAAATCACTGCCTTGCTCTAATTGATAATAATAGATCCTACATTTGTCAGATAATTGACAAACTGTAAAATCAATATGATTGTTGTTATGCTGTAATGTTGTAACAAGTGTCATTGCATCTGTGTGGGGCGAGGAAAATAATTAAAACACCTTGAAGACTAAGCGCAGTCTGTGGGGAAATATTTTCAGCATAGAAGCTGTAAAGAGATGCTCAGAAAGTCAATTAGATGCGATTTCTACTATGCAAGTGTGAGTATGAGAATAGCTATAAGTGTTGCAGAGCAATAATATATAACAACAAATGCACAGATCACCCTCAGAGAATTCATTGGTAGAGGTGCTGGTCATCAGGACTGCATGTACCACACATTCTACTCAGATTATACGAACCTTACTTGACAGTCACACTGAGGAGACACTTAGATATACTCATAAAACACCATACTTTCTCCCACCGTCACATGCTCACTTTCCCCATGACCAGATGACTTTCAATCTCAAAGCTCTGTTTGATAAAATCGATTTTGTAATCTATTTGATGAGTCCAGTTTTCCACCATTTCTGGTGTTCTGTATGTATGTTTTTTCCTAAGTCATTTGACCAGTGGTTAATTGGCCATGTGACACACAGAGTCACACAGAGTAAGTAATTTCTTGGCTTGTTTCTTTGATTTGCCATGGGATCAGATGCCTCTCAAAGCCTCTTTATGTCAATTTTTTTATCTTCTCTCCAAAATATGTTTTTCTGTTGCTTTCATTATTCTACAACATATTCAGGGTGCAGCTCAAGTCTGTCATCTCTGCAATTGTACAATGCCAAACGTCAGCTTTTTACCACAGACGGTGTGCTTCTTCCTTTGTGAGACTGAGCTGGCTGTGTTTATCAGTCCCTGATGTACTGTTGCAGTTTCACAATGACATGTCCTGTCCTGTTTGTCAGCATCCTGGAGCCCTGTGTCTGCCGGGGCTTTCTGCAGCATTACACTCTGTCATATCAGATTTTTTTTTTTTTAAGTTGCTTGCATGCTTGCTTACATATCAACAAGGCTCGTGTACTTGTCCAGTTTCAAAGACAGTTTCTTTTGGAATGCAGCAAATGTCAAAGATGAATCAAAGCAACATCTAAGGCCGTGTCTGTGTTGCAAAAGTGATGAATTAGTTCAGCTCAAATCAGCAAGGGGAGAAAATAAAGTCAGTCAGTGTTAAATTCCACCTTTATCTTCTTGCTTTTCCTCATGAGGCCTGAATGTATGAGCTTTGAAGTGTGTCAGGGTGAGGAAAGGAGAGAGGCTTGAATTTATGAGGTGCAAAAAAGAATACTGCTTAGGAGAAGCTCTTTCAAGAGTAGTCAGTTACAATGCTGAATGTGTTAATGAAGCCAGCTCAGACGCCATTGAGGCTAATCATATGCTGGTGTGATGTGAAGGGGAGAGGGGAGCAGGTAGCAAAGGATTTGCTGTAACATGAAAAAAGTGAGAGGAGTGTTTCAGTAATACCCTATTGCTGTGTTTCCCACGGAGGGGTGTGAGTGGGAGAAACTTTGAACCTGTTCAGACTTGAGAGACAGCAGATATAGATGTAAACACAGTGCAGACACACACAGAGGTGGGATGGTTCTGACTGGCCTGTATTTTATTTGTGTGGTATGGATGCAAAATATTGTGGCTAAAATTAAACAGTGAAAGGATAAGACAGTTAAACAAAGAGACAGACTTAGATTACATCTTTGAACAACTGCAGTTACACTAACAGTTGTGAGTTTTTAATGCTTGTGTGAAAATAAAACACATTTAGAAGCAGTAATCAAGCAAAGGTATATATACAATGGTGAGCAGTGAGACACAGCAGTATTTTAAGCTACTAACATTAGAATGTTAACATGCTCACAATGACAATACTAACATCCTGATTTTTAGCAGACACAGTGTTTGCAATGGTAAGAATAAATCATGCAACCAGGTAACATTGGGAATATAGAGTGAAACAAAGTGTTTTCAACTGTTTTCACAGATAGTTTTGATTCTACAATCACATGTATTAATAAGTGGTCTCTTACTTTGGTTAGTTCTACCTATCTTATTTACCATATTTTTATAGATTTTATATAGATTTTTTTCTACATTTTCCTCTCTAAACACTGGACTGAATAATAAAATAAATTGTCTTAATTGTAGTATTTTTTTGACAAAACAAGGTTATATAAGGGGTGTTTCACTGCGTACATACACATGGTTAAAGATGAGATTACACCACCAACCCAACACAAAGGGAAAAGTCAGTCAAACAAGTTGCTGCAAAACCCACAACACAAAAAGGTTTTGTAAGTTCTGTTAAATGTGAACGCTGTGAGGAATAATCTTGGAACTCATTTATGGGAAAGGAACAAAGAGATGTGCTTACATTTGATACACACTCTCCCAGATACACACAAAAACTCACTTCCTTTTTTCCTGTCACAACATGCCTGTGTGTGTGTCATCATCCCTGAAGCTTCCCAATGCCCACAGATGACGAGTAGAATAAATGACAAACATTCACATCTCCAGCCTTGAACGCAATAACCTGTTTGTTCCTTGGTCTTTTACAATAACAAAAAATCTGTTAACTGATAACCACCTCATAACTGGAAGTGATGGTTAATTTTTAAACACCTTTGTGCCAAAATCTCACTTTCACTTTTGTAAAAAGACACTGTTTTTTTGGACTTAGTGTATGTTTTTTTTGGTCCATGCATTTATGAATTTGTCTTGTTTGTTTGAAGCAGTAAATGCTTTCTTGGGACTGTTTTTTTACCACTTTATTAGCATCCAGATAATTAGAGCTGTTGGTCAAATACATAGTCACACACACAGAGACACAATCTCTCTTTTAAGGTGAGCTAGCAGCTGCCTCTCCTTGAGTTTCTTCTGTTGAACATTAATAAGTGTGGTTTGTGGTAAAGGCACTTGAGAGCTTATGCATTTTTATTGAAAGTACATACATTCCATATGTGCACATACTGGCAGACACTGACTGAACCAGATGAAATGACAGGGAATGACAAAGGGGGAGGGGGACATAGAAGAAGAGCAGCTGATTGAAAAAAAATGGTATAACTCTGTCATGTTATGTCCCTTTTTTTCCTTTCCTGTAGATTGTGCAGGCTTTACACTCTTGCCATCATAATAACGTCTGAAATCACTGCTGCTGCACTCAATACTAAAGCCAGTCAGCAACCGTTGGCCTTAATCTGTTTTAGGGAGCAGCCAAGGCAATACTCTGAGACTCACACACACACACACTCAGTTACGTGGGAGACTGTGATTGAAAAGAATCCATCAGAATGTAATTCCTCTTGTCCTTAACCCAAACTCACTCTCAGATTCAACTTGAATCACTTGATGAAAGTCTCTCCATCCCGTATATATTTCTTAAACCCTTTACTCTCTCTTCCACACTTTCTCAGCTCTGTTTAAGAGTCTGCATACTGCAATAAAACCCTTTATCTCCATAAACTGTGTAATCCCTTTAACTTTGATTAACCCAGACTGATGTCTCAGAGGTTTCTGTGGTGTTATGTTCAACATTATGACCTTTGATCAAAGAGCTCCTGAGGCTGTGCACATCAGCTCTGTGATAGTGCATCTCACCCACATTGTCAAAATTCTGTCTCTACATGATAAAGCCACAGAACTACATCTGAACTTGTCTACTGTCACTGTAGATCCATTGCCTAATATTATCGTGTTTCTCTCTCCTTCCCTCAGACTACCAGCGGTTGATGACAGTGGCTGAGGGCATCACCACCCTGCTGTTTCCCTTCCAGTGGCAGCATGTTTATGTCCCCATCCTGCCTGCCTCTCTCCTCCACTTTCTGGATGCTCCTGTTCCCTACCTGATGGGTCTTCAGTCCAAAGAGGGTGCTGACCGCTCCAAACTGGAGCTTCCTCAGGAGGTACACTGCAACCACACACATACACACAACTGACAAGACACAACCCAGCAGCATTATTTTATTTATCAGCTCTAGCAAGCTCCATTACATTAAAAATGGTTCTTTAATGTAACCTGGCACAGTGGACACATTAACCACATACATGCATGCATGCACACGTATGCACAAATAAATGGCAGACCAACAGCATCAACATAAGATCCAACTGCACACCAAACTAAAACTTTCCCCCAAAAACATTACATTTGAAAAGTAAATAGACTTCTACAGTCTGAAATTGTAAAGTAGCTTACTTTTGAAGATGTCAGCAGGAGAGTCCAGCAGGAGGAGTTTGGTGTTGAACAATGGGCTTGTGGGTTCTCCGCAGTGTCGTACAATGGTATTCTTTTATTACAGTCCAACAATTCAGTTTTTTTCAAAGGAGAGCAGGGACAGAGTTCAGCCTGTATGTTATCGTGTTGCTCTGATTTCAATGACAGTTGAAAGCCACTCTTCCCCTTATTATGGATAAAGAGGACCAGTAGAATTCAAGTCATTTTAGAGAATATGTCACTGGAGCATGCACTTCAACAAGTGATGGAATGTATCTGTCTGTGCTGTCACCTTTTCTCTTAGTTGCCCTGTGAACCCTTAATGCTAGTGAGCTGCATTTATTTTTTGCAAAGATTTTGACAAAGACAAGCAAGCAGCATTAGCTTTTATAAACCAATATGTGTCCATCTTAAAATGTGTTATCTTCCTCCTGCAGCTCATGACATCTTGTAATTACAAACAAAAACAAATTGCTTTGTTTCACCATGATTTTCATTTTAACTTGCATTAAAAGCAGCTAAATAGTGGATGCTCTTCCTCTGTGCAATGCACACTGTACCGTGATTGTAGGAGGAGGAGCTGTTTCATGAGTAGTGAAATGTAGTGCTACTAAAACACTCTGACCTCACGTCATCATCATCATAGTAACCAAGAAGCAAAAAACTACTAAAACTAATGATGCAGGAAAAAAGAAAGCCTTCTTACTGAAAACTATGCAGGATCTATGCAGAATCACATTACTCTTTTGCAATCTCTATTGCCAAAGAGTAATGTGTAAAAGTGCTAGTACTGCATGAGTACCAGCCTACCTCAGATCTGCTTTCTGATATAAACATCAAAGAAACTAAACCTTAACAAACTTACAAAATGAGTCAGATGGCAAGTAGGTAATTTCCTCCAAATTATGACAGGGAGCCCTTTAGTTTAGCCACTTCCTAAAACAAGGAGGGGACTCAGACATGCTGTCTTAGCTGTAGGTTCATAAAGATTTTAAATGAGATTGTAGCCCTGAGCTCAGGCCAAACCCTTAAGGCTAAGAAATGCAATCGTGAAAAGTTTTTGATATGAATTGAGTTTTTATGTAAGGACTCTAAATTTAGGGTGCAATGCTTATGTTTAGGCTCTGCTAAGGATGGGTGAATGTATAAAGGGTGATGAAAGACTCCCACAAGGACAGCAGAAAAAAAGTACTGTAGGTGTGTGCTTTCAGAAACTGCAGCAGTTTGCAGTCAGTGCTCATTGCTGCTGACAATACAATGTCCAAGGCTTAAACTGAAAAAAAGCTACGCGCACGCAGACACACGCACACACACACACACACACACACACACACACACACACACACACACACACACACACACACACACACACACACACACACGTACAGGCAGACTACCTGGCTCCTGTTCAGACAGACAGGAAATTACACAAAAAAGCTTTCTGTTGCAAACAACCTTAAGCGCACATACAGACAAAGTAGCATACAGACACACATAAACACACACGCACACGTACTTTCTCCCTCTCAAATACACACAAGTGTACACACAATAGAACAGGGAATTACCTATTGTTCATCAACAAATTGGCCTCAAGAAAAGTGAGTCTGAGGTAGACTCTGTTCTCCACATTCTTCTCTCTTCTTTATTCAGCCCCAACACTTGTCAGGCAGTGAGGAAGGGAATGTGCTCTGGATTTAGAGCAGTATTAAGCCCATTGCACGGTTACAGTTTATTTGTGTGAGTGTGTGTGTGTGTGTATGTATTCATGTTCTAAAGTGAGATAAGGCCCTAACAAAGCGGAACATTCAGGCTCGCCGGCTTCCGGCTTTGCTTACATCCCCTGACTCTCAGCGCTTGCTAATCTGACACATTCCGTATTGATGCTAATGATCCCAGCCAGTGCAGGATGCTGTCGCGGAGAACCCACAAGCCCGTCTGCCTTTCTTCCCCTCCTTCCCCTCCCTACACACAGGGTCCCCCCCGCCTGCCGAGACTGGTGAATCTCCCTGTGTTTCTGAATGATCCTTTGAAGTGGTAGTGCCCCAGAAATGGGCTGATGATGAAAGAATGGCTTAAAGCAAAGCAGAGAGGAGATGATGAGAGAGAAGAGAGTATGGATGTAATTGGGGAATTAAGGCCAGACAAAGTTTGCCTTTTTGAACCCTGTACTTCAAGCCATTTTTTTTCCTTTTAATTAATATTAAATGATAACATGGTAACTGCAATGCAGACAAGATTGCGTGACACTATTACCATGCCTTTCCCATGTTTTTTTCCCCTCTTTGCTTTCCTTGTGCATTTACAAGTATTCCTACTGAGATTTATGTCCAAACTAGGGCAGCCTTTCTGGAGACAAAAAAGGTGATTTTTAGATGCAGAGTTTACATAATTTCTTGGGTTTTTAGAGGCCAAACAAGCTGCGTCAACATCTGACTGGACACAAATGAGTATACACTTGCATCCCTGATACAGAAACAAGACTGAGTCCTGCTTCTAAAGGAGCCCAGCAGAGTGAGTTTCAGAACTAAATGATCCATCTTGTGCATTCAATGAATTGAGGGATTTTAGTTTTTGAATGCCATTTGAGTGGAGTGGATTGTGTTTTTTAGAGCCTCAACGATACCAGGTTTGGGATTTTGTGATATATACAGTGTGGGTTTATTCAAGGTCAGGCTAAGGTTTTGTCACCAGCCACTACTTCTGTGTGCTGGTTTCTGACTTGTGTTATGTTCAGTGTTGACACCAAAAGATAGAGAAATAATACTATACAAATCGATGTGCTTCAACTTTGACCTATTGAACCTTCTATAAATGTCTTTACACAGTTTTCTTGAGTAATTATAGAGTAGCACTGTCATTTTGGAACTGCCGACTTTTAGTTTGAACTCCACTTAAAGTAATTTAGATAATCTGATATGTCTGAGTCAGATAAACTTGGCCTTTTTTGACATTTGTGAGTTTCTTGTAGCAATACTGCCATGTCCTCTAATCTTGAAAAGACTAGTTTGTTATAATCACTGAACAACTGATCCCTCTTCATGTTTAAAGTGCCAAAAAAAGTGTTGCATGCTGTCTAACATTTAATTTAAAAATATGAGTTGGTCTTATGGTACAGCTGTTCATGTCTTGTTTTGTTTTTCCTTAACAATGTCAATTTTGGCCAAATGGCTTGTTTTTCAGTTTTGGTGCTCTGACACCGCAACTATTTTATGGAAGCCCATAAATGGATTTTGATGACATGAAAACACCACACATTATATACTGACCTCCAAAGTTTCAATCAGGAGATTATCTATTACCTCTATTTTGAATATTGAATTTTGTCCCACTTTTGTGAGCTGGTTTAGCTGTTTTAGGTTTTGATTTAATCCCTCATGTTAGCGTGATGCTAGATCCATTATGTCAGATTTAGGTTGATCTCCTACAATGCACTATTATCAATCACACACTGACCTACATTCTCCACACTCTAATATTCTAATACCCCCCCATCATACCTCCTTAAACCAATCTGTCCTCAATAAGCCTCCTGATAAAACCGGACCTAGCTCAGGACTCACCTTGCACATGTGTCTGCTGTCAGTAACACCCAAAGGACACTGTCATATTCAGTCTGTAACTCAGAGATTTGATTTTGTTTTTGTGTTTTTTTTGTTTTTCTCCGTTCCAGGCCAACCTGTGTTTTGTGGACATTGATAACCACTACATCGAGCTTCCAGAAGACTTTCCCCACTTCCCAAACAAGACCGAATTCATCCAGGAACTCAGTGAAGTGCTGCTAAGCTTTGGAATTTCTGCCAACTCAGGGGCGCCACCACGGACCCGTAGCAGTCCCCTTAGCACACCTGGCAGCACCCCTTCCACCCCAGGAAGGGAGCGTAAGACCGTTGCTCTCCGGCAGCTGGAGGACGACGGGCGGAATGGCAACCTGGCAGGGGAAGAGCTGGCTGTGCTGGAGCTGCTGCAGGGAAACGCAACCCTAGAGAGACTGAAGGCACTGACCAAGCGTACGGGGGTGACAGTGGCCCGTGTGGACGCCCTAAGAGCTGGAGTCAAAGCACAGAGCACTGAGGGGCAAGGAGGCTGGACAGCAGCTGAGGAGGAGGAGCTAAAGAACGCAAAGCTGAACGTCCAGCTGAGGGAGGTGTTTGCCAGCCGCTTTACCACCATGTTTGCAGACTATGAGGCCTTTGTCATCCAGAGCGCCCCGGACCTTGAGTCCTGGCTCACCAACCGGGAACAGATGCACAATTTTGACAAGGTGACTGAATCAGACACAAGAACAAAATTCTTCTGGAACAGTGTCTTTCTCAATGTGTCCATCATAGTGCATAAAAAGGCTTTTTCTGAGATGCAGTGTCCTTTCTAAACAGAGTGAAAGGAGAGACACTGATCATGGTCTGAATTATTCTATGAAGGTTAGATCAGATTGTTCCCAATGCCAATTAGTTAAATTAATTAGTTAAAAATGTTTGTGCTGCAGGATTCACTATGAGCTGCATTCAGATCAGTGAAGGGATTCTAAATAACTGTGTCCGCATGCTACATGCTCTACTTTTTCTTTGTGAATTGTGTAAATGCTCTCTACAGCACATAATCAAAATTAGGTCTCCTGTTTTGTAAGGATGAAAATTTGTGCCATATTTTTAGGTTAATTTGACTTAAGTGGAAAAAAATCATTTTTAATTTAGACAGGCTGCTTTTTTCTTTAGTGACCTTATTAGTAGTATGTAGCATAAATATGTCTGTCATAATGATTAACAGTTGAAATAGTCTTCATTCTGTTCTAAAGAATATACATATTAGGTGTATCGTTCGGAATCGGAGGAGTTCATGTGAGATTGTAACATAGCGGAAAATAAATGCACTTTTTCAGGTCACTTTAGGACAGACAAACACTAGACTGGGAAAAACAAAACAAAACAAAAATCCCAGCCACAGCATTGGGACAAACAGTCCTTTGATCATCTGCACTGTGTTTTAACACAGACCAGTGTGGTTAATCTCATTTACATGTTTTTTTGTTTATGTCAACAAACAAAAATACAGGAAACAGTGGTTTAAATCTCCTGTTAACTAAGCTAACGGTTTTTCATATGTTGTGTAATTAAATTTTTTCTGATGATTTCAATGGAATCTGACTGAGGACACAAAGACAGACATGCTGCTGACTGATCAACTGTACTCACATTTAAAATGAGTTATCATGAGAAATTTAAGGATAAATAGAAAGTAAGCTTTTGAATTTCACTGCTAGATTTTTTTTAAAACCTCATTTTCTACAAAAAAATACAGTGCTGACATTGTCCTTGGTGTGTTAGTGCTTTTCTAATGTTGTTTTTGTATGGCTGAACAGGCTGCATCTCTGTCTGGTATTCGAAAACTAACAGTACACAAATTTCTGTGTCTCTGTGCTTATATTTGTCTTAGGCCTCTTTCTTGTCAGACCAGCCAGAGCCCTACCTACCCTTCCTCTCACACTTTATTGAGACACAGATGTTTGCCACCTTTATCGACAACAAGATCATGTCCCAGTGGGAGGAAAAGGAGCCACAGCTCCGTGTCTTTGACGCTCGCATCGACAAGGCCCGCCTCTATAATGTCCGCGCTCCCAGCCTCCGATCCTCCTGCTACCAGAGGTGCTCGATCCTCAAGGAGTCTGGTAAGCTCAGCAGGGAGAGTTGTGATTGCTTATACCTGTTGGAGTGTTGTTTACTTCACAGAAAACATAATAAAAATTCCAACAAAATTGTTTGAAGAAGCTTCTCCACACTAAAAAAGGTAGTGGTTTTAATTGGCATTGGGAACAAAGCTCACTGATTAGCAGTCTGCACATATCTGTCTGTCCACCAGAGCATTTCATTCTTTCATTAGCCAAGGTCAAACGGGAATGAACTACCACATGCAATTTAAAAACACACAAACACTCTGCGTCAAATTCTCTGCCTTCTCCTCTATTTCCTAACCATCTTGTCTCTTATTTATCATCTGGAAGCAGCTCAACTATCCCCAGTGACCAGAAAACCCCACTTCTCATTTCTCTACATCCCAGCACAGCAAACACTCCATCACTCACTCTAACATTAGTACAAGTACACACACTCTGACACTGTCTTACTGCTAGAGTGTTTGGTCAGGACTTTTTCTCTGATGTCCTTAATTAGTGCTGCTTGGCTTTCCTTTGTTAAGCCTTTAATTAGTGCTGAATGTGCAGTGTGAGGCAGCAGGTCAGACTCGGGACCTATTTAGACTGTTGCAGGCCAACAGGGAATGAGTCTGTTTGTGGTTTACTAATGTACATGAAACTGAAAGGAAACAAAATAATTAACTAAAAGAGGCTTAGCAGTTATCATTATAAGCAACACTTATCACATTAGACGCCATTGTTTTTCTTATTCGCAGTATAGAAGTAGTTATTTATTAATCAGCAGAATGTTAAGCTATCACTATAACTTCAGTATATCTACTGTTAAAAGATGCAAAATTTGTCCTTTATATTTGTTCGTAACTGACTGCTCTCCAATAGGTGCCAAATTACCCATGAACCCTTATTAGTAACCCTTATTAATTAATTACAGAATATAATACTACAGAGTGTTATGAACTCATACTGAAACTGTGTATAATAATTGTCTAGGTGTTAGCTGTACGCATATGACAGAACAGACAGTTACTGTATCCACTTTTAGCTGGATCATGTGCACCATTTTATAGCTCATAACACTAACTTCCTCCATAAGAATGGACAGTAATTTATCCAGTTGTTTCCTGCATTTCTTTCTTTGTTTTTTCACGTATACATCAATGCACTTCATATGCTTGCTAATGGACCAAGTGATGTAAAGCTCTAATTGCTGAGGGTGAACTCATTTGGGGGTGATGGTGCGTGTTGGTGCCCAATTATGTGGACAATAGGCAAGCTTTTCCTCCACCTGCCTTCCTCTTTGGCGACTCGCTCCAGTGCCTCCACTCAATGCTCGCTCCAGAACAGTGAATAATACTGCAGCTCCTGTCTGAGGAGTTCAGTCAGACACAACAAGTCTCGTGCCCAAGCAAGAAAACATAACCCAGACAGTTTAACAACAACCAAAGTTGCACTGACACACAGCAGATAAGAATACAATGTTTACTGTTCCTGCTGTGCCAGGAGAAGATAAAGTAGGTGAAGGACACAGAGGGAGGAGTCAGTCCAGGCGTGTTTGTGGATCCTTGAAACATAAAAGGGAGAAATAAATAAATGGGTCAAAGGGAGAGAGAGACAAAGATAAGAGGACATCAGCTTCATCTGTGACTTATAATGTTATTAATTTGTTTTTTCCTCTTGGCAAAAGCAGCTGTTGGAGCATATCATGCTTGCTTTGCCAGAGTGAGCTGTGTGTGTGTATATGTTTGTGTGTATGTTTGTGTGTGAGACAGTGTTTTCTTTTCCTGGTTTTTAAGGCTACACTACGGTAAAGTTATTTAATTGCTAAACTTACCAGACTGCTCAAGCTGTTCTGTTTACTCTTACCCACTTTGTTATTATTTCCACATTGCTAAGGATTATTTATCAAAAATGCTACTGTGGTAATATATTTGAAAGCATTAATTATGATCCTTATAATATTGTTACAGTATTAACACTAACTGCAGTAAAACTAAGTCTATGTAGTTACATTACGTAAACATTTTAATATGTTTAGCACTCCTCGCTGTTGTCTCAATTAATTTTTCCCCCCTCCAGCTCAGGCCATTGAGCAGCGGCTGATAAAAATTGACCACACAGCCATCCACCCACACCTGCTGGACATGAAGATTGGTCAGGGAAAATACGAGCAGGGCTTCTTCCCTAAACTACAGGCCAATGTGCTCAACACAGGGCCAACCAATAACAAGTGAGTCCAAATCCACCTCATGACTGAGGTCCACTTTGCTGGCTCACTGGGCTGATTTTTGCACTGCTTTCATGTGTCAATTGAGTTAGTGAATTTTGAGTGACCTGTTTTTTTTTAGTCAAAACAAATCACCAAGAGCTACACAACAAAGGACAACATTCAGCAGCTCAAAGGAAATTACTTTTAGTAAATGTACACTTTATTTTTTTGACAGAACCATGTTAGCCCTGCCTCCAGTCTGTATGATAAGCTAGGCTAGCCATGTCCTGACTTGATCTCTGAACTTAACACACAGGATGATATCTATCTACTCACCTGCCTATCAGAAAGAAAGGAAATATGACAATCTTCTCTATCTTCTTTTAAAGCATTGAACTTTTCCTTTAAGGTGCATCAGACAGATGGGTTATAGAGAAAGCAATAATTTGATAATATATTCTTCTATTTGAGTGAGAGGAGGTGCGGGATTCTAATCACTTTGTTGTAACCACAGGTGGTCTCATAGGACGGCGACAGCACAGCGTAGAAATGACCGTCACAGACAACAAAATGAGCATCTGAACCTCGACAACAGCCTGAAAGAGGTAAAAAAAAAATAAAAAACCTCTTTTCCACCAACCCAACCTGCCTTGTGAATGCCCTCTCCCCTTTTCTGTTTTCTTACATTAGATAGTCTGTGTGCCTCATATTGTCATATTTTTGTTTTATTCCGTTACTGAATTTCTGTTGGTCTCTGTTTGAGCTTTACTTGTTTCTTTTCATCCTCTTTGAGCCTTCATTTGCATGCTGCTTTTTGTTTTCTTTTCCATTCTTCTCTTTTGTTCCTGTCCTCTCATATCTGCTCGCTCATGTGTCCTGTGCTGGTTGGTCTGGGGTTGGACGTACCCTTCCTCTTCGTCCTCCTCCTTAGCAGGTGGAGGGCTGTCTGGTCCTGCAGAACTCCATGGCGTTTTGGGAGTGGGACAATGCGTCCCCTCCGCCTATCAAACCGCCTAAAAAATCTGCCTCTGCGTCCTGCCTGGTATGTGGAGGAGCAGTCTGTGTTGTGGACCCTCACCTGCTGCCCACACCTCACACTTTTACTCAGGGTTCCCACTTGTTTATAGGGTTTAACTGTTCAACTGAAACACCCTACCAACATCACAGCAGGCAGCCACTAGGCTGTTGTCAGAAATTCAATGTAAGAAATGCTGCTTTTTGCTGTTTGAAAAGCAGCCAAACAATCTTCTTTGATCACTTGTCAAACACTCATCTTGTAGCTTTGTGTGAAACAGCTGCAGAACACAATAACCCAATGAGAAGTTGGAGGTGTGCAGCCTGTTACCTGTTACTCTTCATCTGGCAGTTCCCTCCCTGTGCTATGGAAAAAGCTTTTGTTAAAAAAGACACTGTTGTCTGGTTTTGAAGACCCATTTTGCTAAACAGTTCCAGTTGTTGCTAAACACAGAGCGATAAATGCAGTGCTTTTCCTGTGACAGTGCTTCAGAATATAAAGTAAGCTGGTGTTTTCACATTTGAACACATTCAGCTGGAAGTTCTTTTTGCATTAGAAGTGATAACCCAGCACTGAAATGGTGGAAGAAGAGAATGGCAGCCTGTACTGATATAAATAAGAGTAACTTTGTAGAGAGGAATGTACAGAATGTAAATGCATTAAATGTAAGATATATAATATCTTACTAATTGTAACTATAACATTTTGAGGGAATTTCAAGATTACATAAATTACAGTCAATCATGTTGATCAGTCTCTTACAGACCTCTGTGAACAAATATTTTGTGTTTTAATACACCCAAATATATGGAACTGTACAGATCATACAACTGGGTCAAAGAGCTGAAGAATTATTATTAAGATTATTTAGTTGTGAAACAACAGGAAACAATTTAGCAAGCTCACAGATAAGGTATTTTTAGTATCTAATCAAAAGAAATTTAGCTCACCCTGAAAGCACTCTGTGTGTTTACTCCACCTCCGAATAAAACAGTTTGAGTCTTCGATTTAACTGTTGTAACCTCCCTATAATCCTTAGAATATAAAAACAAAACATTAACAAAAAGCAGAGCAAATTGAAAATTTATATTTCAGGAAGGCTCTCCCAGCTATTTAACCTTTTGGCAAAGCTGCGGAACATCAGTGGGAACCCTACTCACCTCTCAACACATCCCAACACGCACACACCCATTCTGGCCTCATTTCACACAGCCTTTCCTGTTAACTCACTTGAGTCCTTTGAATTGTTGGATTTTCACAGCATTTCACTTAAAAAAGTACAAGCCATAATCACATGACAATAATGCTCTTATACTGTGAGCTGTTAACGATGATGATAGCTAAAGCAAATTTAGTTCAAAAATCATAAGAGTCATGTTCCTCAATAACATGATTGCTAATGGACTTTTAGTTGTGCATCTTTATCCGGTTGATCATGTAGCATTATTTTTCTTATTTATATTGACCACAGAAAACAGACACTAAGTGTTTATAACATGTGAACTTGCAGCAAGAATGTGTTTGGTGTGAGATATAATGTCTTTTCCTTTGGTTTGTGTACCCTGAAAAATAAATAAGGTGCAACAGACAAAGCATCTGTCCTAATTATAACTGTATGGCTGCAGCCTGAACAGAGTGCATGTCCTCTAACCACTAACTAACCTCTTCTGTTTGATCTCCAGAAATACATGCAGGAGGCACGCAACCTTGGAAAGAACCTTCGACAGCCCAAACTTTCTGATCTGTCTCCTGCTGTCATCGCTCAGACCAACTGGAAGTTTGTGGAGGGGCTGCTCAAGGAGTGTCGCATGAAGGTGAAACATAGAACTTTAGCATTTCCCTGCACTAAGAAAGGAGCTGTGATGTATGCGTACAGTCATTCACTGAACTCCTGACATCTTAGTCAGTCAGTCAGTCACTCACACACACACACACACACACCCTTTGGAGTTTTAACAAACTCAAAGCTCTGAGGAGTATAATTTCTTGGTGATGTGTGCAGGGAAGGATAATTGTAATTTCCCTTGGTTCATCAGTGGTCAATATCAGAAGTGTCTTGGGGGCATATGATAAAAAAAATTCCTATCTGAGACACAAAAATTATGATTGTGGCACCCCCTACTGAGATCAGACACTTTACCCAGGAGTGATACCAGACACATCTCACTCTCACCCACACTGCATTAGCATTCTTCAACAACAATTTTGAAGGAATAATAATGATCATTCAAGATGATGGTCTATAGAGCACACTAGCCCACCCAACACCCAAAAAATAACATAACACAACAGAATATTGCATCATACCATATATGTATAGTTAGAGAAATATTCCCATTGATTGCTCTACCAATGTGTACATTGGTACCTGTGTGTGGGTGTGGGTGTGTCTAGACCAAGCGTATGCTGGTGGAGAAGATGGGCCGGGAGGCAGTGGAGCTCGGCCATGGTGAGGCCAACATCACCGGACTGGAGGAGAACACTCTGATAGCCAGCCTTTGTGACCTGCTGGAGAGGATCTGGAGCCATGGGCTGCAAGTCAAGCAGGTCAGTGCGCACACACATTCAGACACACATGCATGCAGAGAGAGGAACTCTCAGATGCACAGGGAAACACTGTCACAGACTAGTGCATTTGCACTACGAGTTTCTTAATATGATTTTTAATCCAGCAAATCTGATAGCACAGACTAGCTAGGGCTGTCAGTATAAACATGCCGTGGTTAATCAGGTATTTATGATCATATTTGATATTGAGGGTAAGAGGTTATTGTCTGATAAATCCCTCTTGTCTGAGTATAATCTCTCCCTTCATCAGTGAGCTGTCTGTATGTGTATATATGTGCGCGTGTCTGTGCATGTGTTTTATGATTTCTGTTCTCTGACACATACTCCTCTGATCTCTCAGGGAAAGTCGGCCCTGTGGTCCCACCTACTGCACTACCAGGCCCGAGAGGAGAAGCTGGAACAGCAGCAAGCAGAGTCACCAGGTAACACACTCACATACACACTGTCTTTCCTGCATCATCTACACATTTAGCAAATTTCTGAGTGAAAATACAGCATGATATCCTGCATTTCACAACAGTGTCACATGTTCCTGAGAGGAGGAAGTCTGACTCTTCCATATCCATGCCATCTCTTCGTGTTTCTCTCATGCAGGATATGAGGTACGTGCTAGTGTCTTCTAGTTATGGCAAGATGTCTCAAAGGTTGACATCAGAAATGTTCAACTTGTCTCCAATCTTTGGCCTAAAAAACACTGTTGTAACAGCCTCTGCTGTGTCTGTACCCCAAAATCATCAGGATCACTCAACTTCTGAGAGTCACTGAGGGATTAGGGTGGATTTGTAATATCAATGTGCCTGGTTGTTTGAGCTTTTATTCATCTATCTCCTGCTCTCCATTGTTCGTCTCCTCAGGCATATCCAGAGTATGTCAGAAATTAAGACAGATGTGGGGCGAGCGAGAGCCTGGATCCGTCTGTCCCTGGAGAAGAAGGTGCTCTCTCAGCACCTCAAACAGCTGCTGTCCCGACAAGCCTTAACCAAGTAAGCACTCTTGTGATCAGTCAAATTCTCACACAAACACTTACTTTTGCTTATATTAGGCGAGATTGATCTAGATGTTTTCGACTAAGATGCAGGTGGACTAATATCATAACATGTCCCAAAAACATTAGTCTGATTTCTGACATCTGTCTTCATCCCTGAAGACATTTCCCCTTTGAAAAGCTGACACACTGTTAAGCATAAATCTCACTTTTTGTGGCTTGTCCAGTAAGGTTTCAAATGTGACATCTCTTTGTTATTGTTTTTATTGTTTATGAGCTCTCTGCTGCCACCTTTTGCAGGTACAATTGGTGAGCACATTAAAGTAGCACTCAGTGACATTTATTTTTTAATCAGAGATCATTTCAAATAGAATGTCTAACATAGATTATCTAATTATTTAGTTCATAATATTCAGTTAAAAAAGAGAGTGGAAAGGATGTAAGTTCATGTAAGTTCAGTCCAGTCCTGAACTGCCACATTATTCCAGCCCAGGATCACATGAACAACCACATGACACTGAGGACCAGTTGCTAGCAAAGGTGTCCCATGGGAGATTAAGTTAAGTAGAGTTCAGCTGAGGTAGAGTGGATGTCCACTAAATGAAAGTGGATTAGGGCCAATTACAAAACACTTCATCCTTCAAGGTAGAGAAGTGCAGCCCATTTTTCAGTCTCCACAAATTGTTGCAGTCAGTACATAAATCCTCCATTTTGCAGATTAGATTTAGTTTGAAGTGTACTGCCAGGTGGTTCAACGGTACTGTTGTCCATCATAACCCTGAAAAAGAACATGACAGAACAGTGACCATATTCTTTTTTATCACAAAGTTCTCTTTAATATAATTTGATATGTTAACATACACCAACAAGTTCTTCAGAGTGATTAGCTGTCAAGAGTTCATGACAGCCGTTGAGCAATACGAATGGATGGGATGAATGTGAATTGGAGGAATAAGAGTTTCTTTTGTCTGTCTGATCCAAACTTAACATTGTGTCCTTCTTTTGAGCTTAAGTCATCAGTGTCACTAGAACAGATGTTCTTCTCTTGAAGACAGTTGATTTTAAACAGCTGATGATATATTGAAACTTTTTCCTGTGTTTTAACCTGACCTGTCATGTCAATAATGTGCTGCGTTCAGGAAGCTGTACAAGCGTTATGCCTTCCTGCGCTGTGAGGAAGAGAAGGAGCAGTTCCTCTTCCACCTACTCTCTCTGAATGCTGTTGATTACTTCTGCTTCACCAGTGTCTTCACCACCATCAGTGAGTTCTTCATCATCTGCACATGATCTCTGATCTCAAGCTTCATTTCAAATCCTAAGCTCAGTTAAGATTTCACACTACATGTCTATTAGTGCACCAGTCACGTCTACTCAGCAGTCAAAAAATTTCAGCAGTCATGTCAAGTCAAGGTGAGAAAGAAATGTACATGATTAGAGGTAGTAAAGAGATAAACAACATTAAAGAGAATATCCATTACTTTAAGAGGGTTTAAAAAGTTGAGGTTGACTCAAACTATTTAAATTAAACAATCTTAGATTGGGACAACTTTTGTCTTTTATTGAGGTGCTTAAAACTTATAGACATGTGTATCATGTGAAAAAAGGTCAACTATCGGTATCAGTCCAATTGTACACATAGATGTAGTCTAAACCTGTGCCAAGGAATAAACCATGAACTTTTCATTTGTTATTTCTCTGCTCCAAAATGCTTATCTGTGAAAAAAAGACATTTGATTATTTTTGTGTAAAACAAAACATCACAGCCTCTTCATGAGTTATGTGGTAACTGCACCCATCTGACTGATTTTAGGTAGGAAACCTTATCCTGCTCCATGACCTGAAGAGTCTATCTGACAGCTGGCAAATGGATGACCAATGTTAAATCACACTTTTATTTAAACTGATTAATATATTGATGTGGCACTGGTTTCACCCAGCCAGCCTGTGGTCACTGTGTCCTTAGGCCTGACACTACACGGGCTAAACATTTGTCCATACATGCATGCATCCCACTATCTACGCAGTCTGTTGCCAGTCAGGCTGGAGGAAGCAACAGGGAAGCCAATATAACATTTTTTGGGAAACTTAATCCACATCTCAATGCACTCTCATGCTGTTTGAGCTCTGTAATTCCTTCAGTGTTTTATTATTTGATGAGCAAAACATCCCATAATGCCTCTTCCCATTCATTCTTCATTGAGTTATTTGGTCAATGTCAGCTGCACGATGGATGGAGTTAAATGTGGATCAATAGCTGACTGAGCTATTAGTGTAAATAAACCATGAGGTTGTATGTACAACTTAATTAAAGAGTTAAAACGCAATTTATTATTTATCTCTGCGTTTGCAAACAGACCAGCTAAGCCTCTGATTCATTTAAAATAACACACACTGTACATGCAAACGCATACAGTTTGTGTACAACGGATACAATCTCTGCCACGTAACGATCTGATCTGTTATTCTGCTTTTTCTCTGCTGCAATGTGTTTACACTGAAACTGGGATTTCATAACAAAATTGACCCAGTGAGATATCCTACGTTCAGTCTAATTTGCATATGAGTGTTTATTTCTCTGTTCTGGTGCTGAGCGGTTGTGTTTCCCTGCAGTGATTCCATACAGAGTTGTCATCATCCCCATCAAGAAGCTGAGCAACGCCATAACCACCTCCAACCCCTGGGTGTGTGTGTCAGGAGAGCTGGGAGACTCAGGCATCATGCAGATCCCCAAGAACGTCCTGGAGATGACCTTTGATGTAAGTCGTGTGACCTTTGACCTTGCCTGTGCTGACCATACGGTCAGTGTGGTTTGTTGAGTTCAGTGCAGTTTAAGTTTTTGTGGGTTGGGCACTTTGGCATGATCTTCAATTACACTCCCTCTGCTGACCCCCTCTGTCATTGAGAAACCATCACACTCTGTATGCAGTACTTAAAGGAACAAAGGGTTGTTTTACTGATTAGCTCACTAAGGGGTTTAGTATGAAGTGGATCTTCTGTAGCCCAATGTACATATACACTGTACATATCCAAACATATATATGTACACATATATATTTGCATACACAAATACGTAAAAGAGTAAGTAAATCAAATAAATCTGATGTTCAATACAAATGATTTTGAGTCTTGAATAAATCAATCAATTTCAAACCCTGTTTAACCAGATCAATTCAAAAATATGTGTTGTAAGCTGTTGACAAATAGCAACTGTGCTATATTCAAAATTTCATTAATCAAATTATGCTCTCTATAACTGCCTCTCAAATGAGTAAATTAATTTCACTGTGATTTATCAAGCAAAAAATAACAATCATTTCCTGGTTTGAGTGTGTCTGAGGATTTTCTGCTTTGCTCTGTTTTACATAAATACAAAGAGATTATTTTTGAATGTCAGACTTTGGTTAGACAGTAACAAGATATTTAAAGATGACAGCTTAGTCCTTGTAATTGACTTTTTTATTGTCTAATGTGTCATGAATGCAACAATTAATCAGCCATCTGTGAAAATTTAAGTACAATACCAATCTCACCACAACTTTTATCTAAGAGCTTTCCATCATTTGTGCCCAGATTTTCACATTTCCTTTTTTTCTGGGCACTTGCTATTCTAACTGGATGAAAGTTGAGTTTCAGTGTTGATTCTTAACCTTGAAAAAAGCAGCTGAAAAATTTCCGCTGAATAAATAAGACGCCACTGAAAGAACCTTGCAGTAGTATTGTTTCGTCAACATGTGTTTCAAGGATCACGAATGAACTTTGATACACAAACTAATTGTTACTCTTACCCCAAATAAATTATTACAGTACTAATTATGCTGCTGTTTACATAGAAAAGCACAGGAACATGTCTTTACTCATGCAGCTCTTGAGCCTGAGGGCAACAAATCAGTCATGCTCCCACTTGTGGTGTAGAGCTCAAGTCTCTCCAGTTGTACTTTGGGAAACTCTAGATTGTTTTAATGGTGGAAAGATGCAGGAATCTCTGTTTTGTTCTCAACCCTCCAAGCCTGAAGAGCTGAAAAAAAGGATGACCTTTAGTAGAAGAAACTAAAGCCCCATTGGATAGGATTAACATTCCATGGTTGAAGAGGATGAAATCTTCATTGTGCTTCTTTATTATATAACCCATCATACCAGACAGAGTTTAATCTTTGCCAAATCACATGTAATAGACTGATACTTGTAACAGACATGTCAAATCCTAGGACAAACATCACTGATCAGTGCAGGTGACATTAAAATTACTGCACATCCTCTGGAGATATAAATCCAGTCTGAATGGGGTTACAGATTTCCTGGGGTCCTCCTCACACTGCATGTCTGTTTGAGTTTGAGATATCTGTGAAGGTTCTCATTCATCTCATTCATTCTCATTCATCCAGGTCATAGTTTCATCAGCTCATGCTCATCAGACTAGGCTAGGCCTAGCCTAGTCTGATGAGCATAAACTGATGAAGCCCCTTGGATAAGAGGCGAAACGTCTTCACAGACATATTACTGAGTCCAGTTGCCTTTGATTTATTTGCCCAGAATTGAGTTTGAGATGTTTCTTTTTCTGTTTGCATGTTGAGTGAAATTTTTCTTTTGGTTCAGAGATCCCCACCCCACTATTTTCGTTGTCCATTCATTGTGTTTTAACAACTGTCTTCATCTCCCTCAGTCTGCTTTCAGGCCTCATACGCACATCTCCGCCTTATTCAAGGTCAGAGGTAGCCCTTGCTCCCTTTTCCCATCATCCCCTTCTGTTGCTTTGAAATGCTTTTGTCTCAGTTGTCCTTTTGTCTGTGTCCCAGCAGACATTTTTGTCCTGCAGTCAGCCTTAGCCTTATTTTAGCTTAGACTGACTCATAATTGGTTTGTTATCCTGCTACAAGCTGTTTACGGGGTAGAACACCGCCTTTCAGCTACAGTCACACCCTTTAATTTAAACGCCACTAAAATTCTTTATTTCATGTCTGTGTCTTAATTATTAGCACTGCTTAAAGGTTTTAATAAATTGGCAAATATAGCCAAAGTTAAGTGTATCCTGGGAATAAATAATGCAAAGACTTAGAGATTTTATTTAATCACTTTTGTTGATTCCCATTATTAAATGATAAAAATAAGATAAAAATAAGATAAATGTAATAACAATAGTAAAAAGGCCACTACATTCAACTAACTAAATCTATTAACTTAAACTTAATTAAAGACAGCAAAATAAAATTAATCCAGAAGTTGACACTTTTACAGTCATGGGTACTATAACAATACCTATAACTTTAACAATATTAACATATTTTCCGTTGTATTGTAGAACATGTTTGCATTGATATAGTTTATAGAGTAAATAAGAGGATTTAATTTTGTTGGCAGATGTAACTTAAATTACTCTGAATTAACTCAATGTTCTCTCCACTGTGTGTGTTGCTGTGTGTTCGTGTTTAGTGTCAGAACCTGGGGAAGCTGACCACCGCTCAGCTGGGTCATGATAATGCTGGACTCATGGCAAAATGGCTGGTGGACTGTGTTATGGTGCGCAATGAGATCACAGGACACACATACAAGTGAGTGCAGGCTGTGCATTTTTAGTCATGTTAACAGCAGTTTGTTGGCCCAAACTAAGTATCTCACAACTATTAGATGGATTGCGAAGTTACATCCTATTGACATAAGTAAGCTCCTGACCTTTCCTCTCGTGCCACCAGGATGAAATTTGTGGTTAAGTATGAAATATTTTAGGTCCCTAGAGGTTACATTCTGTGAGTTGACCTTTCCACTATCACCACCAGGTCAAAGTTAACACTTTTGAACATTTCAACATTTCCAGCATAAATCTGCAGAAATAATAATGTCAAAATGCTATTATTATCATTGAGATAATGTCAGCATGCTGATGTGAATATCAAGTTCAGATACAGCTGCACAGAGCTGCTAGTCTGGCTGTAGGCTTTAAGTCTTTGTCAGCCATATATCACTTCTCATAGGTGTGCTTATAAGTGAGTGATCGATAGTGATTTTTGCACTGATATATCAACTTGCTAGGCTAGACTGGTACTTATACCTGGGTTCTTGATTGATGCCACTTTCATTTAAATTTCATTTAACTCTACATAACATCATGAGCTAACTCTGTTTCTTTTATATACCCTTTTTAGGTCTAGAAACATTTGACTTTCACTGAGGTTTTTTTTTTGTATTTTCCAAATTGTACACACTTTATGAATATGAGATGTAAGGATTCTGATTACTTAATCTAACATTTCCTGGATATGTAAGGAATAAGTTGTTTTTTTTTTAAGTACACTCAGGTCTGGCAAAAACATGTACAGTAAAGAAACAGTGAGGATACAGAGAAAAGAAAAGAGAACACAATCAAAGTGGAGTGTATCAATGCATAAGTCAGGAACAGATCCATCACCTTGTTACCTCCGTCTCCTTCAGGTTTCCATGTGGCCGTTGGCTTGGCAAGGGTGTGGACGACGGCAGCCTGGAGAGGGTCCTGATCGGTGAGCGGGTTGTACCCAATGGAGAGGAGGATTCTGCAAGAGGTTGCAGTACTCCCCCGCTGCAGCGCTCACCATCCCAGATCAGACGCATCAGCATCACATCTATGTCTGGACAAGGATGCAGTCAGTATCTGTCAGGATTAACATGCAGCTTTGCAGCACTGCTCAGAATCTGCCGAAAAATGTGTCCCTTTTTCCCCTTAAATTAGTTCCAAACTACTTAATTTTTTCTAGAAAAAATAACTAGTTAATTGAAAACAAAAACATAAACAAAGCACTATTAATTTCTTTTTTAAAATAAAAGCTGTTTTAGTGTTAACTTCAGTGTGCTACCAGATCAAATATATATATTGTATAGTATCTTTTAAAAACCTATTTCAATATTGTTGTTTAAATTTGTATTAAAACGTACTTGTTATGTACTTACATAATCCCAAATGTTTTCAACAATATCGAATCATGTCATTGTTTTAAGTGAGAGAACTATGGGGTTCTTTTGTTTAAAATGGTGGATTAAAAAATTTAATTTTTCTCTTGAAGTACAGATTAATGGATTAGACAAAGTCCCAAAAAACACTTGAATTTTTGCTGTTGTAGTACCTCTGTTTGCATGTCATATTCCATCTCCAAATGTATTAGTTTCCTGCTTTAAACGTAACAGTTTTGTGATCATTTATGACAGCTCTCTTTGACTTAAAGTTGTACACTGCAGAGATCAGTGGGAACTAAACTTAGCTAAAAGTAAATAGTAAAAGTAAATTAATGGACTGTGAGCTGGAATATGACAGTAATTGCACAGAGTAATCAGAAATATACTTTTACAAACATTTAATGTTATCACACTTCTCTGAGCTTTTGTATTGATGCAGTTGTTTTATTCCAGAACCAAATTCAGGCCAAATTCAAGAGGCTATCGGGGAGGCTGTGAACAACATTGTCAAACACTTTCACAAGCCAGAGAAAGAGGTGAGGGACTGATCTCATTTTGGTGCTGTCTGAATTCCTCTTCTTAGCAATGAATAGACTCAATTGTTATTTGCTTTCTCACAGCTTCACTTTCTCTGAACTGGTACACTAAACTGGTTGGATTAAATTCATTTTGCCTCTATCCACACTATATTTAGAGAGAAACAAGAACTCAAATAGAAATATAGAAACAAATAAAAATATAAAAGAATCTATATATCTAATATTAAAACAATATGTTTCGTTTTCCCTAGTTAATGTTAAAGTCAATAAATTGGTGTTTCATGGCTAGTCCAACAGAGTTCCTGAAGCAACAAAGGTAAAAGAAGTGGTACAAATGCCCTCAGGCCAGTTTTATCAGCACACCGGACTTGTCCTCTGTCAGATGAGTGACACAGAGAATAAAGAGTAACCTATGCAGCAATATAAGAGGCCCTGACAATACAAATACTGGTCTCATGTTTACTGATTCTAATTCTCAAGGAACTGCATAATGTTATCTCCTCAAACCTATGGTAATTTGCCACAATAAAGCCAGGACTTAAAACATCTGGAATCAGAAGATTTTGTCTGGTTGGTCATTTACTTGCAGATTCTCTTCGTTAACAAGCTGCAGAGTCAGGTTCAGGGCTCATCAAATGCTCCGTGGCTAACAGTACCTCTTAGCTGGCTTAACTGGCTAATTTAGGACAGACTCCTAAAAATACACAAAAGTATTTTGGATCAGTGTGAAAAGGGTAAAATTAACCTAGAAAACTATAAGCTGAATTTGCAGCTCTGTCGGCTTTACTGACCTTTAGTTCAAGGTTCAGTTCAAGGTTAGTTCAGTTTAAGGTTAAGCCCATTGTTCAGCTGTATAACCTACAAAATTGCTGGTTTGGTTCACTTCACTCTCTTTCCTTTTCTTAGTGACTTGACTCTCTGTGGTGTGTTGATGTTTTGTCTCCTGGTTGTCTTGCTGCAGAGAGGCAGCCTCACAGTCCTGCTGTGTGGAGAGAACAGCCTGGTCGCAGCTCTGGAACATTTCTTTCATCATGGCTTCAAGTCTGCTCGCCTCTTCCAGAAGACTGTGTTTGTATGGGACTTTGTGGGTGAGTGTGGAGTGACAGCACCATCTGCTGCTGATAAGATGACCCACTTATTTTTGCCCATTTATTGAAACTGTTTTGTCGATGTGTTTTGTTATTTGGTATTATTTAAAAGTTTTACAAGTTGTCTAGGGCTGTTAAGATGTGAAAGGAAACAAACTGTCTGTGTCTGAAATGTCCTCCCCCACCCTCTGCAGAGAAGGCTGTTGCCTACATGGAGTCAGATGACCAGATGGGAGACCTTCAGGAGACCACAGAGCCCCTGGGGATGACCTTTCAATCACTGTGTCACTATGTTAATGCAATCAACTCTACACCCAGAAACATCGGAAAAGATGGAAAGTTCCAGCTTCTGGTCTGCCTTGGAGCCAGGTCAGTTTCAGGAGAACTGGCATTCAGCTAATTTGGACATTTCAGCCTTGTTTCTCTGTAATGTTCAAAGTATTCACAGCAAACAAATATATTGTCAGATTTTAAGTTGTTCTTGTAGTTGTGGGAACTCACAGAAATAAATATTCAAAGAAAAAGATCCTGATCCACATCTAATGGTGCTGTTAGGTTGTTTGTTCCTGTTCTGATCTGCAACAAGACTTTCTATTTACTCAGATAACTCATTTTGCACCACCAAATATCTTGTCTAGCACAGTTGAAACAGAATTTATGCTGCCTTTAGTCATTATTGCTGTAATATATGAAGACGAGGTTAGAGGTTTTGATCAGGCTGAAACAGTCATCCTTCTATTAAGGATCATCACTATTGATAGATAAAGCACTTGTGTCACAGATGTAGAAACATCATCTTGCTGTTTGCTCTGCAGAGACCGTCTGCTGCCACAGTGGCTCCCCCTGCTGGTAGAGTGCCCAGTGATCCTGCGGATGTACGAAGACACAGCCCTGCTTAGAGACCGCACCACTGTAAATGCCCTGATTGGTGTCCTGGAGACTCTCCACGACTTCCCCATCACGCCGGAAGCCTCGCTGGTCAAAGGCATTGACCTCTAGCCCGGGACTGGACCATCGGGTTGTAACTCAACTCTACAGTTTTCTCCAAGACCTCCCCTCACTACCACCAGTTTGACCCACTTTGCCACTTTTAGCCAATTAACTCTGGTAATTGGACATAAGGAAGGAGGAAGTGAGGAACAACAAAAGAAAAAAACAAAACAAAAGGAGGTTTGGTTACCAAAGCAAAAAGTTCCACTGCTTCATGAGACACTTCAGGGCTTTGGATCAACAACAAGTTTGGATGCAGTATTATTGCCCCACCTGTGACTCTAGAAGACCCTTTTAGTTTAATTACAACCAGTGCTTAATCATTGGTTACATCATTAAGTGGAAATTCAAAATATTTAACGGAGCATGGCATGTATTTTCAGGGTGATTTCCTTCCTTTCGAGGCAGCCACTTGTTTTACCTTTTATTCATCATATTAAAAATGTACTTGCAAACAAACAAACAAACAAACAAACAAAAAGCTTGTTGGATAAATGTAATCCACCATAGCTTTTTCTAATTTTCTTGTTGTCAACAAATTCCATGAAAAAAATCAAAATCAACAATATGTCAGTCCATTTCTTAATTGTCTCAGCTCCAAGTAAGTGGTTGTTATAAGTCTCTTGAAATGCAGCATACACATACTTTATTTGTCTGGGGTATTTTTTAGCAATGGATTGATCCACATGTGGTGCACTAGTGAGTATTTGGGACAGCATAGCAATGTATCTGGAACTGAGTCAAAGTAAACTGCATCATGTGTTTTCATGGTAATGAAGCAACATGCCACCCAGGACAGTTCTAGTACAGGTGTGGCTAACTGATGTGTTTTAATAGTTTTTGGTCAACAATGGAGCTCTTTGTCGCAGAGTAATAAGATATATTAAATTTTGATCAGTAGGATAAATTAACCACTGGTTGGGGATTTTTTTTTGCATGATTTCACATTGAATTAACAGGAAGAAAAACACTTAAGCAGACATATATTTTTAAATAAACCAACAGCATTAAAAATAACTAAAACACTGGCTGCTTTAAGGAAAGGAAATCAATTTATAAAAACTGAAAAACGTGTTGTAAAATTGCCGAGAGAAGTACATACCGACATGAAGATAATCAGGGTGACAGACTTAAAAAAACACTAATATGGTTCTTTACAATTTTAGTAGCAGCATCACACAGTTGCCTGTGTGCTAGCTGTGTTAGCTGTGTGCTAGTTGTGTAGCCTAGTCCTGCCTCCATAGGTACACCTAGATTAACTGTGTGTTAAATTGTCTCGCCTGCAGAAGTGCCACTATTCCCACACCCTAGTTAGCATTAACATTAGAAAGCATGCAACGGGATATAAAAAGAAGATACAACCTCAGGAAGAGACTGAGCAACCACTAACATAGTTAAAGAGGATGGAAAAGATGGTGATGGAGTTCTTTTCTGTGACCTACTGTCTCTTATACAGTGCAGTGTTGTGGAGTCATCAGCTCCCCAAGCCTCTTTTTCTTTGAATTTACTGGACTTTTACTGGGCATTTTCTCTGTTTTTAGCCTATGAATGAACAAAAAAGCTGATCTCACTGATGTGGTTCAGAGCTTCAGGAGCTTAACCTACAGCCGCATGGACATTCCTTCCAAACTACACACACTGACCTGGCTGTTGTATGTGGTGTGTGTCATATTTTAAGGATGTATGTGTCGGTTTTATGTGTGTGAATAAGTTTGCCCTCAATTTATTTTTATATCTTTCAGCTTAAATTTTCAAAGTGATCCACTGGTTTCTGTAGTGTGTGTGTTTGCGTGTCCTGATAAGAGTGCCTGTGTGTGATTTGTGTGTGCCACACATATTGTTTTTTACCCGAGTGATCAGTCACATTTTCTCAGTTGTCATGGAGTTGATGCAGCTGTCATAACATGCTAGGAAGCTCTGGCAAAGGCTAAAGTAAACCTTGAGTTTACTTTAGCCTTTGGTAAAAAAAAAAAAAAAAGGCTAAAGTAAACTTGAGTTATTTTTTCAACCTACCATTCCCAAGGTCAAAAAAGAAATTTTGAGCAAATTGTCCCATTTTAAAAAAACTAATGTAGAAAAAACATTGGAATAAGATTGCAAACATTACAGAGTTTGGAGTGAATCAGCCAATATCAGTCAGGTCTATTAACAAAAAAAATATTGAATCCTGCCAAAGACCTTATTTAAGAACTATTTTGCACCATTTATATTATATGTAAGGAGTGTAGCTATGAGCTATTAACATTGAAATACAGAAATTTTCAATACATAATTTTAGCTCCTTAGCTGTGAGTTTATACACAAATATTCTTTGTCTCCTATTCTAGAATAAAAGGAGAGGCCCATTTAAATCAGAGTTCATTGTTTGGAGTCAGGACTTGTTTTCTTTAAGTGACATCAGCGTAAATAAATGCTGTTTTTTACAAGTGTTTGTGGTCATATATAACAATGTACCTAACACTTGTGGATTAATTTTTAAGTTGTTTTTGAAGTAATTTTTTAACAATATGGAAAATACACTTATGCTTTGTTCTAAAGAATGAAATGAGAAGATTAATATAAATTTCATGAATGCGAAATACAAGGCTGGAGTCAGGATACAGTTAGCCCAGCCTAGTAAAAAACTTGATGCAGGAGGAGGTAGCTAGCCTAACAAAATACAACTCTCAACTACTGTGTGTCCATCCTCCCAGAAACTCAGTGCAGCATCTTCTCTTACTGTGTGAATTTCCTCATATAGTTGCTGAGCACAGGGGTTTGTTTTGGTCTCTATACAAGCAATTTTGTAATGGACCATGCTGTGATGATTGTACTCCAGAAAGTGTCCCCAGTCAAAAAGCAGGGTTATTGGTCATCAGCTTCCAGTCCCAGTATTTTACTCTAAAAGAGATTTGAAAAGAAAAGTAAATGATATCAGTATTTCCATAGTTGAACTACAGTAACATTACTTTGTTCCATCTGTACCAGGGTACAGTTGGTGTTGTAAGCTAGTTGTTTAAACTGTTAATTCCCATACTGCACAAATGCAACACAACCTCTGTCAGATAAAAAATGACAGAACATGTTCTTATTTGCCATTTGTGTGTTTGAAGAATATAATTTAACTACCACCTTCTCCAAACAGACACATTCAGTACTTTTCTGCTCAAACAACAGCCAAAAGAGATGGTTGGAGTCTCAGAAGAAATATTTTTATTCAGATGAAATTTTAATTTCCCCATAAATTTCTGTTGCCACCACCTACCGCCATCTATATGAATCCTTGCTGAAATGAGTTGTAAATATTCTCATTAGTGCATGTTTAAAGTTAGACTGAGCTCTATTTATTGTGACCCTTTTCAGTAAAGTCTAGATGAAATTTTAGGGGACAAAGAGTGGGCATCTTTAAAACTCCAGTTCTCAATAGTATTCTTTGTTGTTTGCAGTATTGAGTCTGTATAGGACACAGCCTGTCATGATTTGTTTTGAATGTCTTGATCTCATGTATTTATAAATTTAGAATAATGCATGGCAGGCTGACAGCACCACTGACATTTTAAGGTTAATTACGTCTGTGTAATAGCTGGAAACATTCATGTCTTTAAAACAGTAACCACTATTTCAATTTCATATGTTTTGATCATGTTTTAACCCTTTGTTTTCCTGCTGCTGTGCCCCAGATGCCTCACCCACAGGACTTTCCACAGCTCCAAAGCACAATAACTACTTCTTCTGTTTAGTCCTGGATTTGTTTGTGTACAAACGTTTTGCTGATGGCTACAAAGCAGACCTCTGGGGAAATATGCTTTGTGGACAATTTAGATTCCTTCTTAGACTGATGCACACTTTGCATATTGGGTTGTTTTGTTACATGGTCATCTTGTGTGATGAGTGGTATTAACCCAAAATGGATCTGCTGGAACTGGAAACTGAAATACAGCTGACGGCTGATGGCTGTGGTGGTTGTGCATCCTGCTAATGGCAAGAACACCGCCCACCAAATAGAGTATCATTTCTGTGCTGGACTGACTACTCTGTTCTGATATTTATTTTGCCTATTTCAATAAAACACCCAGTGTGTTGAAGATATCAGGTGTTTGTGTGTGTGTTCATAACAAAATACATATTTTTTATTGGAAGTAAAGACATTTCAAAGATGGTATTTTTTAAGTCACATGGCCTTTTTTATGGAAGTAAATATTTTGGGCAAAAAGTTGTCATGAATAAAGAAATGTTAAGGAACTGATTAAATTATGCGTATCAAAAAAAACAATGAATATAAAGGGTACATTTAACACTTGGTAAAAATATCAACATTAAAGTATGTGTATTTCGAAGGCATAATATTGAAACTCATTCCCTACGTCTCAGAGAGCACATTTTGGGTTTTAATTTAAAATAAATTTCAAAATATAATAACTAAAGTGACATTTCTGCATTATCTTATGTGAATTTTTTCTTAAATTTTCTTTAAATGTACTTACTGAGGGTAATTTTTTGTCATTCCAAGGTAATAGAGATTATGTTTTACACAGCAGAGTCAATATTATTTCTGTCTCTTACATAACCTACACGTAGCATCGGAATTGACACACTGGTAATCTTGCACTTACATCAAATAGACTAAACTTTTACAGCATAAATTTGCCAAATGATCCACTGTTGACTACAGCATACTGTAGCTTTTCTCTGTTCTCAAATTTAAAATTTGGAAGAACATATTTGTGGAGCAAAGCATTGTACGCAATAACTTTTTTTTTCTTTTTAACATCAATTTTGTTCCGCAGGAAACATTTGTGTGATGAGTAGGAGGCAAGTGTTACATGAGGCTTTGGCCTATATAAGGGAAAAAAAAATGTATTGTGTTATTTATTTGTTTACACAGGCCCTATAATGACCTAGACACCTACCTAGGATGAACCCTGCACCCCTCCATAAGCCAGCTGGAATCAGCTCTGTGCTAATGAAGAGGCATGGAATTTGTTATCATTGTGTGTAAGCCCCAAAACTAATGAGTATTAGTAGTAGTATAAGTAGTAGTATATTGTGCATATTTTTGCATTGCATTTCATGCAATTTGCTAAAGATGAGTGTAAATTGTGGTGGTTTCTGAGTCAAGATATTTTGTAACACACTGTAAAAGCGAAACTAAATTAAATTAAAAAAGATTAAATTTAAATTAAGTTCAAAAATGAAAATAATATAAATTGTTTTCGAGCCACCTGCTGGCTGCTTCACTGCTCTGCAACCTCTTCAACGGAACTGGTTTACAGATCCTTTTCCCGCGTAAACTCACTCCTATTTGGGTGTTGCAAAGTGTCTACGCAGAAGGACGTCACTGCTGTATGCAAATCACACTGATTCAAGAAAATGGTGGCGCAGGAGTAACGTAGCGCGCCTGCGTTTTACGTTTCTACTATGAGTAAACTCCCACAAGATGCATCAGACTAGCCACACAAAGCCCTTTTAGAATCGGAAGTTGTCGACATGGCCTACAAAATAAGTGTATTGTCGTTACTCAGATCGCCTCTTACGATAATACTCACGACACTGGCTTTAATTTGAAACTGTGAGGCGGAAGTTTCTTTTTTATTCTTATGTCCCGGCACTTCGGCGGGTAATGTTGTAACTGATGGTCTGCAACAACGTTGTTGAATATTGAGAGAATTTTCAAAAAAGAGTGGTTTTATTCGCGTATGACACACGTGTGAGTCGAGCAGCCTTTCACTTTGAAACAAAGTAAGTGTGTTTTCTCACTTTGTGTTCACAGCAAAAGTGGTTTTTTTCAGCTCGGTGTCTGTCGGCGTGCAGGAAAGTTATCCGCGGATGATGTTTCTGATTTCACATCTCCAAATTGCATAACCTGCTGTATTTACCAGTCCAAACCCCAGCGCTTTACTGAAGTCAGTAAATCTTAAGGTTTGCGTTTACTCAAGCGTTGATAAAAGCGTTACTTAGTGTAAGACTTGTAATTCTGTGCTTGTTTTCTTTCTGTGTGTTTAGATTCCAGTACTTCCACTCAATCTGTCCGTGTTACGACGCTCTTCGTTTTCCGCGGGGTCATGTAGCTAGTCAATCGCCATGTAGGGCACACTTACTAAACTCATGCAGTTTGCTATAAGCGTGCTCTCTTAACGTTTTTTTCGCTGCGCCATACCTCTTTACACACACGTTACTCTGTCGAAGAAGACACGACCGTTGTCTATTCATTTTTCTGATGAAAACAGCAGAAAGTGAAATAAAGCTTAGTGCTACGTTAGCTTTAAATGCTTTCAACTGCTTTACACATTTGAATTTAAAGTTAGAGTTAGCAGCCAGAGGCTGGTGTGCGTAAGGCTGAGCTCGACTTTGTTGTCGAGGTGGTGGGTGTGTTTCCTGCGTCAGTGTCTGGCCCCCTTCATTAACATTTCAACTCCATCGACACGTAAGATTTCAAAACGAAACGGCATCTTTAAATCTGGAAATTAAGTTTTCTAAGGCCGTCGCTGTTAACTGTTAAGTTTCATCTCGCTCTAATTTAACCATTATTCTAACGAAGTGCAGTGAAAACGTGCGAGTGCGGACAGCTGTGCTAGTGTCGTATTTGTATCTGCAACTGTACATGAAGTGCAACGCTGGTGTCGAACGAGACTTGAACATTTCTGTGTAAACCTGTTTTTATTACAGTGGAACGGCCTCTCCCTAACCCTAGTCATATTCTAAGCATTAAAAACGAATAGGTTTCGCGTTTTCTGTCTGATAATGGAGAAGGCAGTAAACCTCAAGTACTAATATATACACAACGTGTTTCGTGGTTTTATGTGTGTAGTAAGCCCTGAACATTGTTCTCCTGGTGGAAATTATAAGTATTCTTTTCATTCTAGAAGAGGAACAGTGCAGCACTCTCCGCATGTACCAGGCTAATCGCTTAGCACTAGGAGTTGATGATATGTCTAAAAACTTGACCAATTAACTACCGTGTAACAGCTCTCTGCGAACTTTTCCCGTTTTTTTATTCGAATTGTGTTTTTTTCGCATTGTTTACAATAGGCAGAGCATCACATCGCATCAGTCAGCAGCATCCTTCTTTCCTTCCTCCTACCTTCATCCTCCTGCCGTGTGCTGCTGTAGCCAGGACAGGATTACACAACCACTGCCAACACCGCTGCACAGCGATGCACGTGACCTTTTGAAACGTTGCCACAGCCGAAAATCATAGGCCTACCATACTCCGTATGTGTTCTATGACATACAGATCAGAGGTCAAATACCTCCTCACTTTGGTCAATTTAAAGAGTTCCATATAGAAGCAAATCGCGTCAGTTTCCGCCTCATCTTTTAACTGATTTTTATCATATAAAAAGTTGGAAACAGTGTAGAGCACTAAACTTGCGTTTTAGCGATTCAAGTGATTTTATCGATGTCTGCCCATCACCTTAACACAACATCCCGGCCACATGTCGAGCCCCCGGTTGCATCAGCACCACGGTTGCGTAAGAGGCTGCCAGCGCTGCTCTTCCTCCTCATTGATGCTCAGCCTGATAACCTGGCTCATTCTCTCTCTCTCTCTCTCTCTCTCTCTCTCTCTCACACACACACACACACACACACACACACACACACACACACACTC
>JAPZDZ010000015.1:1162163-1172384 GCA_029783805.1 Acanthurus tennentii
AAGGTTTACAAATAAAACAATTCCTTTTAAATGGAATCAAGTTAGGGAAACACAAAATCATTAAATAACAAAAAAGATAAAAAAAAAAAACAAATGTAACTGTGGGGGGTGGAATACAAAACTAAATACTTATACCATAAAATACTTAAACTATAGGAGGGCTCTCTGCAACAGCGGTATGCTTGGTCATCATGTGGTATTTAAGACTGGACGTGCTCCGGTGGTAACTTAGTTTACATTAACAATAAATACAAATTACTTTTGTTTTGTCAGGAGAATTTACATAGCAATTTTCTCCCTGTACTTACCCTCAAAGAGTCTTAGAACAGTCAGCATTCACCCATTCACAGACACTGTATGCTGGTGGCAGAGGTTACCATGCAAGGGGCCACTTGGTCATTAGGGACAATAAATATTCACACACACAGTAAAGCACCAGTAGAAGTGTCATTAAAAGCTATTTGAGGTTCAGTATTTTGCCCAAGGATGATTCATCATGCAAACTGGACTAGCTGTGAGACTTTCGGAACCATAGCTGAAAAGGCAATACATTTTAAGGGGAGATTTAAGAGGATATTGATCTGTCTGAGATTGTCAGGCAGAGACATTCACAGATTTGGGGCTTTGACAGGCCTAGCCTAGTCTGATGAGCATGAACTGATAAAGCCCCTTGGTTAAGAGGCGAAACGTCTTCAAAGACATATTACTGAGTCCAGTTGCCTTCGATTTATTTGAACAGAATAGCTGATAGTGTTAGTTAGCGGCTTGAAAGGGTAATTATAATCATTTTTGGTTTGAAGTCTTTTAACCGCAGCAGTCATCCCTTCTTAATTTCAGTGAGGCAGAGCACAATAAAAAATACATCAGTTGTACCAGAATTCACGGTTACTCATCATCCAATTAGCAATGAATATTAATATCAAGTGCAGGTGTGCACAAAATTGGAACACAGGTATACATTTACAACAAAATTTAGACATTCAAAACTGTTGTTTTAAAACGCACCTTTACATTCTAACTGAGCAAGACATTTTTAAAAATGTGTCTGTGTCCAACAAAGGAGATGATCTTTTACCTCTTGGATTGATGGTATTGGACAACAACTGATCCAGATGGTTACTCCGAAATCAACCAAAACTGTTTTTTTACATTTTGTTTGATGCTTAGCTGGTGTGCTTCTTCCTGCCACTGCAGGTTGGTAGAGGTGCGTTGTGGGGACATCTGTAATGCCTGTGTCCTCCTGGTGAAGAGATGGAAAAAACTTCCAGCTGGATCCAAGAAAAACTGGAATCATGTGAGGACACATTCAGCACTATTACAGTTGTAGATCTTTTCTGACGAGTCTTGTCACATTATTTAGCTCAATCTTCCTTTAAACCTTGTCTGCTGTGTGGGTTCAGGTGGTCGATGCTAAAGCTGGGTCGAGCATGAAGGCTACACTAAGGACGAAGAAGATAAAGAAGAAGCTGAGGCCAACCCAGATTAGTCGAGTGCAGAGCGAGCTGAAAAGAAACAGTAAGCTGCCAATGCGGTGCTGGTGTATCATCTAAAACTGTCTTGTTAAATTGTAAATACATAAATTAACTCAATTTACAGTTATAGAGGTACTTAAACCTCAACTCTAACATCAGTACATACTGTTGGACTAGAAAAATATTCAAAACAGGAAATTGTGCAGTTAATTAGAAATATGCAAAATATGTAAATAGTAAATATATAAAGTAGGATTTAAAATAATGTGCACATATTTATGCTCTTACAGTGGTTTGAAATTGCACTTTTGTGTGTCCATGGAGCCTATGTGTTAAATAATTATTTTAAAAGTGAAAGAGAACCTAATTCACACAAGATAACTAGTGCATTATATTGTGTTTATATACAGAACATACATATAATTAGAAATAAATTCAAATATATCAAAATTAGTGAGATAATGACAGGAGGCATGTGTCTTTCTTGCATTTCTGATTGCAATAATCTGCTATAATAGGCTATAATACTGAATTCATTAAGGATTTCTATATGCAAGATCGTCCAGTGTTGTGTATTGACTATCCACAATACCAAAACAATTCTTATCTATTAAATTTAGGCAAAATAGAAAAAAAGATATTGTTATCTGCAATATAAATGCACAATTTTGAAATTATCATAATTGTGTTTTTAGGTTTGGTTGAGCCAAATAGTGAAACAATATTCTGGTCAAGTTGAATTTGCTTAATGGCACTGTTTTCATTATCTGTCCTAGACTCAGATGCCCATAGCACAGCCTCCAGTACCTCGCCTGCTCAGTCACCCAGCTACAGCAACCAATCAGATGAGGGCTCGGACACAGAGCTTTCACCTGGCCCTGCCCCTCCCCAGGCCATATCTTTCCTTGACCTCACCTACTGGAAAAGGTAACTATCCTCAGCAGATTCCAACTTCTTCATTCCATTGTACTTTTATTCCAAGTAGATCATGCATCAAACATCTAACTATTTCTACATTTCATGATCTGAGGAAGCCAGAGTTACACGTACAGGGATGGTGTGCAAAGTGGAAAGAGACTTAATTTCTTATTACTTTTATTGAGAAACATTTGCGGTAAGGTGTTGTGGGACACTCATTGCCTTACAAGGTTACTACATGGCTCTTAAAATGTAACGAGTGCCATCTTTTGGCCCTTGTACCTTAAAAAAAATCATTTGTAACTCAGAAATTAACACCAGGGTTCTTCACAGGTCAACCACAGCGTCTTCACCTTCTGTGCCTTCAGTCTCGAGGACTGCAGGCTTTTCAGCACCCAGGTGCTGCTGGTGTTTAAGCAATCTCTAACTTAGAATACTAACGAAAGTTACATCTCCCTACTCCATGTAAACATAACAAACATAACAGGGCACTTTCCCAGAAGTGCTCTTTTATTGTAGGTGGCCTAAACTCATACTAACAGAAGCATGTCTGATGTTTAGACGGAAGGTGTGCTGTGGGATCGTGTACAAGGGACGCTATGGGGAAATCCTCATCGATCCCCACCTGTACAAGCCCTGCTGTCAGAGGAAGCAAAAACCACACCAGCAACAGAAAGAGAGTGGGGAGATAGAAGAGGACATGGAAGAGCAGGAAACAGGAAGCAACACAGTGCACATGTCTCCATCTTACATATCCAAGCAAGAAGAGGGGATAGAGGAGAAGGGTCAGCATGATGAAGGAGCACGATGATGGCAACACAGGGTTGGTATAAACTTCTCAGATGGACAGACTAACAGACACTGACAAAGACACTCAACAAAAGCATACAGCAACATGAATGGTCCAAGCCAAGCCTCACTGTAGCTTCTCTATCTTTAACAAGCTTTTGCAAAAACCCTCCAGACTTACTATTTAACTCTAACGCCACCTGGAATGGATCCTTGATTGGATCCATCCCGGTGGCGTTATGATGGTTACTAGGTGGATCCCTAGTTCTGTTCAGTGTCTCGGCTTGCCATGGGATTCTGTTTTTTTGTAAATACTTTATTTTGCTCTTTGGCTGAAATGCTGGATCAATGAATGCTGCATAGAAACCTAGAGACCTCTGAAATTCTCCCTTTACCCTTAGGATTGAGCCATACATAAATTGGAAAAGCAACCTTTTACTCTTTGCCTTTCCTATAAGTCAACAAGCCTGTTCTCAAGTGTTGCTCTATTTAGTGTTTCTACTTAAATAAGATTTGAATTTGTCTTTTCAGAATCCATGAAAATTTGGGTTTTTGAGTTGTGCATACTTTACCAAAATGTTGATGTGGTAGTGTCTCCTATAGTTATCTGTGTACCCTTATTGACCAATACCATTGTGTATTATTAGAGGTAGAAGCACTGATATTAAACAGATATGAGTGCTGTGAGAGCCAGTTTGTGTCCTTGTGAAAAAATGTGCTGGAAGCTAAGTGACTTTACAAGCTGTAATAGTGAAAAAGTTAACTGGTAATGAATTAGCGCTAGTCAACCACTAACCAGACATGAGGCCAATCTCTCTTTTTTTCTTAATGAATCAAGATTAAACAAACGAGGACTAACATGATTTGTTCCATAATAATTTAAAAAGCTCTCAGGCTTACTAATACTAAATGGTAGAATTTAAGTTGTTTTATCCTCCACTTTGTTAATAGAAGACACCCTAACATTACTGTAAGACTGCATCATTCAGACCTAGAAAAAAGCTTTAACTTTTATTGATGGCTATTCTATTTGCTGTGCTGAATTGAGACTGGGCTCCAAGTATGTCTTAGATTTATTTTCTCTAAGCCAGAGAAAATTTTTCAGATGTTAATTTGACTTTATCATATATCATGTAAAACCCCTTAAGAAACACACACTCACCAATTCCACAGTTAGCTAAATAAATGCATTTGACTTACATGTTAAATTTTTAACATGAAAGTCTGATACTGGCTGATAGTAGTAGTGAGGTATACTTTGACCAAAAAGTAATGGTTGTCCATATTGCTCACGTATTGAGTTTTCGTTAGGTTCGCAAATAATGAAAGACAAAAAGATTTGTTTTCTTTTTTGGTTAGCAGGGATAGATTTACGGTGCACATAGTTGAAAAGCACAAACAAATATTCAGGGAGACGTCTAACTCTCAGCACCGGTCCATGTAGCTGTTATTTGAAACTGTCAGTAGAACCGTTATAAGCTAAATAAAGCCTCAGGAAGATTGTGGCAATAGCACAGAATGAAATAAGGTGAAGGCATGTCCTACACTGTTTTTTGCTACCTTTCAGCAGCTTCTTGTGTCATGTTGGAATGGGTCTGGGAAATATTTACATTTTAATGATATCTTGTTTTTCACAGACCAAAAAAGCTGTGAGGATTTTCCCTTTTCTCGCTAATGGTTTTGTTTCTTTTGTTTCTTTTGTATTTTGTGTTTTTTTTTCACCTTTTAGAGGAATGCCAAATGTTTTGTGGCTGTTTGCAGATTTCACTTTACTCAAAGCTAGAATTATTTTGCATGAGCCTTTCACACTTTTATTTTTGAAGACGGCCAGTGAATTTGCCTTGTTCTGAAGTTGTACAGCATCAGTATATATTTTTGTATATAAAATAATAAATTGAAACAAGCATGACTTTATGTCCTCTATCTAAACCATGTTGTATAATTTATATTATTAATGACAAATTATAAATTTCAAGGGGATCTATGTCTCGCCGATGTGTCCAATCAGATTTCAGAGACAGCAAACACACTCAGCATTTCTATAGATTCTCAGGTTTTTGTTTCAAATAATTGGGTTTCTGTTCATTTTTAAAGAGGCAAAGACAGTGTTTGCAGGTGTGTGCTGACTACTGAAACGTTGTAGTATTTCTGCCCAGAACATGGCATTAAGATTTACCACCATGCACACATTCACTGTCAAAAACTGCAATGTAAATTTAAGCTTCCAAGCATCAGGTTGTAATTTTAGTGCTGCCCCCCATTGGTTTAGTTGTTAAGGAGCTGCACAGAGGCTGAAGATTGTGTTAAATTTAGTTGAGAATCTTTTGTAACCATGTCAGAGCTTTACTCTCAGTACTGATCGTAGGGTTTTTAGAAATATTAGATTTAACCGAGGAAAGCATCTGCCATGGCTTTGAGTTTCCCTCTTGAAGTTTTGTTTCATTTAAGGACTAGATTAATCTAAAATGTCTTTATTTATTACTTTAAAATAATTTATTTTCACTACACTGAAATTTTTTGCTCTTTGATGTGGATATATTTCAGGTTGTCTGTACAATGCTGCCATATAGACTAAACACAATGGATATGATTGTAATAAAACTTTGTTCCTTAAACATTGTATTTAACAATTCTAGCTTAGAGAGATTCTTGTACTCCTACTATTTTAACAATATGGATGTTTTTTTTTAATGCGAGTTACATGAGCATGTTATGTAGGTCTGCACTTAGTCGTCTGCCTCTGTCTATGTTTGGTTATTTTGCAGAGAGGATGCACTACTTTTAATTTCTAAAGACAAAGTTTGTATTTTTATACGTGCTTGTTATTTCTACTTGTTCAATAAATGTCATCTGTCACGTTTAACTGTTGTCTTTTTGACATATTGTAACTAGCTGCAGCAGATTTGTATTTGCATTTGAAGCTGTAATAAGAGTTCAGGGAAAGTTAAACTTGATCCAGATTGTACAGCCAGAATTACACAAAGACTTTAGTCAGCAATGTTCTTCGCATTATGTGAAAGTTCTAATCTGATCAGTGCAGAATAAAAATCAGCAGTTTTACTTTCAAATTACATTTTTCTCAAAGTCACACATAACTCAATAAAAACACTTTCATGTACTTTAAAATTAGTACATTTTACAAATTAAAATTAGTGTACAATGAAAGTTTTTTTCATTTCTGAAATTTGCAAAATCATGTATTTGACTTCCATAGCACCCCATTGAACTCATGTAAGGGGCAATATTCACCAAAAGCACTGCATTCCTCTTTTCTATATGAGACACATCTTACATGCTATTAACAGCCTAGAGTTTATGTGTTCTGCATGCAAAGGAGGAATAAAGAAGAGGTTAAATTAAACAGAGTACATTTACTTAAGTACAGAGCTTAAAAGTTCTTAGTTTTATTAGGAGTACTACTAGTATTTTAAAAATCAAATGGGAAAATAAATTGAAATGTTTAACTTTTAACTCTACTACATTTCTCTGAATCCTGTAAATACTGGTTACCCTGCATGTTTTGCAGATGGTGTATAATCCAAAAAAATCAAATTTTAAAAAGGGAGACTCAGTGTACAGGGAGTAAAAATCTCTATATTATCAAATCTTTTTGATTCCTATTTCAACTTTTGAGAGCCATTTCATAATTTTGCCTGCCAAATTTAGTCTTGCTTTAAGATGAGAACTTTTTTGAACATTTCAATAAAGAACAAGTTGAAAAATTTAGACTGCACTGCAAAATTTAGACAGGTATAACTTCAAGATTTAAAGATGACTTAAAGTTTTAAATATTTCAATTTTTTCATGTATTAGATATTAGTTCTTCCACTCCAATACATTAAAGGGGCAATTGTACTTCCTATCCACTTTTATTTACATACCAGTCCTGTTCAGTGAGTAGTCTGTATTACTGTATTAAATGTATTAAGTTAAAAAAAATTGATAACCTAAACAGGGAAGTGTTCCTTTACAAACAGAAAATAGCCCCCCATTTCCCTTGCTAAATAAACCTCTTTAAAAATCCTCCTGAACCGGATGGAAAAGCAAAGTCTCAAAACTGAAGACTGGACTGTTTTTCAGAGCTCATGAAAGTTGGCTTTTTAGAGATATGTGGTTCTCAAAGGGTTGCATTCTACAAATAGGTGAATACTCTTAAGGGATATGACGCATTGCTGTAGATAAAACTACCCAATAATATAAAAAAGTAGTACAACTTAGCAAGACCCTGAACATCTGCAAATGAAACATTCACATTATTGCAGCAGCAGCATAAATGTAAAAACAACAAATATAACAGTAAAACACTGACAGGGACTTTTTCTCTACATAAATATTTTTATTTTTGATTCTTTAATGAGGTCCAGGCCTAAATTTTACTACGAATACTTTGATTTCTTTTTCCAAATCGTGTTTTTCACTAAGTTTTGAATGTATGGCTTTTTCACTGTGATTATTGTACTTTCACTTGGATCAAAGCAGACTGGGTGAAGTTGTCCTCGGTCCAGGTGTTGTGGAAAGAAGTCACAACTGTGGAATTATAAAGTACAGCAGATTGTAAGCAGACGGCTGTTGGTGCTTTTCTTTGACCAGTATCCACAGTAAGAATATATAATGTGGAAGTTTCCAATGACATCAGTGGACTCACACAAACGCATCTGAGCTCTCATGGGGGCACATGCGGACCTTCCTCGTTTTGGAAAACAAAACACCATATTTAGCACAACAGGTACGTAATAATAATCACCATTGTTACAATTGTACCACCATGGACTGTACCTTAAATGTAATTTTGCTGCTGCTTACTGACTTTGGACTCCTGACCTTCACTTCAGAAATGCTAAAAAAGAGATCGAGCAAAATTATTTCAAATTCACCTTCCCGCTCTGCTTATAAACAATAAATCGGTGCTGGAATATTAAAGTAGTGTGACAGCGGTTTTGTTTCGTCGGGATCATGTGTGTGAGCGTACTGTGACAGGTACCAGAACCGGATGTGGTCAGGGTGGATTGCTTCGCCCCCGGAGGAGCGTGAGTGTGGCCGCAGGGTATATAAAGGTATGAGCTGACACCGGCGCGGCCTCTGCGAGCTGCACATCACGGTTGGAGAGGGGTCGTTCAGATTTGGGGGCTTTCAGATGTCCAGCGGCTCTCCTGAGAGGATTTAACGCGCACGAGTATAAGACACGAGGTGGGTCAGCTGTTTTTTTTGTCGGTGTGGCGTTTGTTTTTAATACAATGCTGAAGTGTGTGGCCATTTAAACTTAAATTTATTCTAATATGCTGTGAAAGTTTAGCTTATGCTCCCCTAAACTAGTGTCTGGTAAAAGGATATTTGCAGCAAAGTTTGGGTGGATTTTCAATCGACTGCAAGACATCGAGACTTCATTGCTGCATGACTATAGCATGATTAATCATTACGTACCAGCGCTTTAATTGCTTATTTTAACCTGCTTAACTGCCTAATTTCCCATTCTGCTAATCTTATTCCCCACCCAACCCTGTGAAGTATGACTTGTGGAAACGGATGCATCACATGCACGCAGGGATAATACATTTCGGGGAGAAATCCCAAGAAAGAGCTCCTGTATTCTTGCATGGTGTTTCTGTTGTGCGTGGTTTTTAGCTGCTGCTTTCTTCTGCTTTCATGATTCATCCAGAGAGAACCCGCTGTTCGGTGGCCACTATAAATGCAATGTCACGGGGTTGGCGGCTGCCCAAGCTGGGCTGAGTCCTTTCCATCTCCATTAAAAACACTCAGCTTGGTACCAGCAGCATCTTTCCTCTGTGGCAGCTGCATGGCACTGAAGCCGCACGGCCCCACCGTTTGCATGTTTGACACCTGAAACATCTCCCTCCTGTTCCAGTGTGGAGCTAAACATGGTGCAGTTGTCTCCATCCCCTGCCCTGGATGTCACCCCTCCACCTGAGTGCTCAGAGGAGGGGGAGGAAAGACAGGAGGACCCAGTGTTGGCTGGTAGCCCAAAAGTGGGCTCACCTGGTGGTCTGGGTATCCTGCAGCTCACCATGGAGGCTTCCACAGCTTACCATGGCTATGAAACTTACATAGAAGACGGTCTCATCTGCCTCAAACACAAAGTCCGCAACTTGGAGAAAAAGAAGGTAGAACAGTGACAGATCAGAGTGAATTAGAAGTGTTAAAAATGGATAGATCGAGGCAAATGGCTGGACCTTGTGACATGTCTTTTGTGTCCACAGCTAAAACTTGAAGACTACAAGAAGAGGCTGAGCCGGGGCGAGGCACTAAACAAGGATCAGATGGTAAGTCTGTCTATGTCATTGCAACAAAGATGTCGTCTCAGAAATACAAATGTTATGTGTTTGTTTGTTTTACAAGTTTTTTTGCCTATTATATTTTGTTGTTTCGTGTTTGTTTTTCCAGCTGGCTGTGGAAAAGTACGAGGAGGTGCTGCATAACCTGGCTTTCGCACAGGAGCTGCACAAAACCCTGGACAGCTTGACTCAGAGTGTAAGTCTTTGGCTCACACTGCTTTTTTATTTCTGTCTTTAAGTGAGAGCTAAGGTTCAAAGCACAATTTCAGGCTAAATAATTTTCTTAAATTTATCAAATAATTCCCGCGTTACTCACGATGTGCTATTACATCAGATATGTTGATATGCCAGTATAGATCACAAAGCTCTAGAGGGCCACAGGGATGCTTTTCAGGTCATAAATGGCTACATATCATGATAAACAGTGTAAGTTTAACACCAGCAGTCAAGTATTTAGATTTTTGGAATTCAGTGTGCTATGTTATCTCTTCGCATCTGCTTTTCAGTTTTCCAGTGGTTGTAAACCTACAGAGTAATTTTTTAAGTGAAGATGCCAATGTTGGCTAGCTCCAGCATCATGAACTTAGTATTTGCTGCATTTTCTTTGGCTTATGTAAGAGTGAACTGTACATATCAAAAGACTTTTGGTCAGACAAAACAAAACAAATAATATAAAAACCTATATTTATGCTTAAATTAGATTGCCAAACATAACAAAGTACAAGAGTATGTTCACCTTGTATTAACCATTT
>JAPZDZ010000015.1:1174175-1193850 GCA_029783805.1 Acanthurus tennentii
CTTTGGCTTATGTAAGAGTGAACTGTACATATCAAAAGACTTTTGGTCAGACAAAACAAAACAAATAATATAAAAACATCATGTGTGCTGTAGGAATTAGAGATGCACAAGTTTTTTTGTGACATTTTATTAGGGCTGAGCCTATACTTTATTATAATATGTTTTGTTATGTTATATTGTATGATATATCAGGATAGGGAGAAAAGATGTAGTCTTAGAATTTGGATAACATTATGTTGTAACATGTCAAAGTGTTGTCTTTTACTGATTTTTTTTTTTTTTTCTATTTGAAGCTACAGTAAAGTGAAACGATTTTCTAAACTCACTAGACTTTTTTTAGAGTTCTTATATTTGCCTTTTCCTGTTTAAAATTTTTTCAACAGGATTTTTTTTTTTTATAATCAAAAACCCCTTTCTGTTAAAATATTTTAAAAGTAGCACCAGTCATCACTTCAATATTGTGGCACTATTATTATTTTATTTATTGTTTTTTTATTATTATTATTTTTTTCATTTACTTATTTTGCAAGTCAATCCTAGTATAATACTGGCGTACTTTGTGTACATGAAGACTTAGCCAGTTACTGACTTTATCCTTCTATTCACATTGGCCATGAATTGATAAGAGTGGGAGTCATAGTACAGTGGGAGTCATAGTACAGTTCCCTTGTGGAACAAAAGTTTAGCAAGGCTGATACGAGGATTCAGCAGTTTCTAAACAAAATCACATTGGTTGCAAACCTGCATGTGACTACCATCTTTTCTCACTGTGGCTTAGCAAGGAAACGCTGTAGGTGGAAAAATGGGCATAATGTGGAAATGCCACAGGACAGTTCTCAGTTGACATGAATAGCATAGCGCTGCAGCACGTGTCTTTCTCTTTAAATAAAGGCATTATTGAATAAACATTTTTGAAAAGGCTTGTTGTGTTTTATGCATGTTTGTAATCTCAGAGTATTTTGTTGAAGATTATATCTATACACTTTTGTAACTAATTTCAGCCTGTAGCAGTTTTTCTTATTGTAAACCTATATTTATGCTTAAATTAGATTGCCAAACATAACAAAGTACAAGAGTATGTTCACCTTGTATTAACCATTTAGTTGATCTAAGGGAATATCCTATTTACAAACTGAAAACAGAACGCTTCCTGATGTATACAAAACCAAACCATCAAATATTCAGGTCAAACTCTAGTTGTAAGATGTAACCACTAAACTTCAATCTGAGTTGGCACCACCACAGTAAAAAATAAAAATGCTGTGTGGTAACATTAAGCCTCTCCTGCTGGCAAGTGTAACAATGTGTTGGCTAAAAGGCAACTACAAATAATTAAAAAACAGTGCCTTGCTTTCTCTTGCTCTGCAGTGTAGGCAACTTGTTCAGTATTTTTCTTCAGGATCTCTTCACAGCCACAGTTTAGGAGGAGATGAAATCTTCTTACCACACCTTCAGCTAGGCATATCAAATCAATCTATCATAAAGCATCAATAAATACCTTTTAATAACCCAGAGAATTTCAGGCTGCATGTCTCGTTTGCAAAACTAAAACTAGCTGTGGTAGAAAATTGCAACCATGTAGACATGGAGAAATTAAATTATACATGAAGAAATATGTGATGGCATTGTCACGGTTAGATACTGTGGAGAGCCTCAGAGTTCTTGTGGGATGCAAGCTCCTCAGTAAAACTAGATGGACCTTAATTGTGTGCTTTGTTCTTTAGATTGCATTTATGTAAAACTGGTTGCTTTCAGTACTTAGAGATGTATTTTGACCTCTTTTTAGATATCTCTTTGTGATGTGTCATGCAAGATTGCTGACAATACTAGCTTAAGACTAAGTCTGAGTTTTTGGTATGACTGTGTCAGTGCATACATGCTGCACCATACTTCTCTCTGATCTCAGATCTGTGTTGAATCAAATCACATATACAAGTATGTGCAACTTGGGCTGATCAATTTTGTTCTTCCAGTCAAGTGAGATTAGCCAAATTTTATAAGTTTTCATTCTTACTGGCTCAGCAGCTAAAGATGATGGATAAAGGCAGCCATTTGTATAAATATAGTTTTAATCTTTGACTGTGAGAAATATAGTAAACCGGTTTCTGGTTTTTAAAAATAACATTAATTTACAACCCTCCTTAGACATTAAGCAAGGACTTTTTACATGGTTATGGAACAGTCTTATTTTAATACTGATGTGTCTTAATGACCTAGATACCTAAGCAAACAAGACCATCAACAATTTCTATCTCTTAACAGCTACCCAGGAGTCAAATTACATGTTACTGAGGAAACAATCTATGGCAGGCAGACTAAAAGAGCTTAGGTTGACGTTTTCCCACAAAAGCTTTGAAGTGAGTAGTACAATGGATAAATGATAAGTTTGTGACTTAAGATATGAGTGAATTTTAAAACCTAGCAGTGTAATTTTTTCAACAGTGCCTGCTTACTTTTACTTACCTAGCCAAGATTGTGGAGCATACAGATCCCATCTTTGTAGAAGCTGGCGACTTGGGCCTCTTGGACCTTGGTCCGCAACCATGATCATTTATCATCACTGTTTAAATGATGACCACTGAGCTCCTTCTCAATCTTGGAGAAGAGTTTGTAGTCCTGTGCCAAATCAGGTGAGCAGGGTGTTGATTAACTACTATTCTGCAATCCTTGATTTGCAGCCATTGGCACTGTTGACTTATGGCCTGGAGAGTTGTCTTGATGAAAGAGCACTCTTTTGTCAGCTTCCCAGTTCCCAAATCTTCTAGATTCTCTTGTGTAGCTATCTCAGAGTATAAATAAATCTTTCCATTAGTCCACAAGGAGAACTTCCTTTGCATTCCAGAAAAAAGGAGAGTGTCATCTTGCCTCCTGAACACTCCAACTTGTCTTTCTTGGAAACTGGAGACTTAGTGTTTTCCACTGTTCCATGGTCTCATTCTTGAATAAGAAAAAAAAAATGTTATATACTATGTCCTGTTGTAGATGCCGTCAGATACCTTGGTAGGTTAATGGACAAAAAGTTAAACAACACAGACATGACTGAATCTGTATTAACATTCTTTTTAATTTGCTTGTATGAAAGATTGATTCTAGGGCCAAAGCTGCTCTTTCCAAAATAGTGAAGCTAAGAAGTAAAATCCTAAGAGTCCAGCAAAGTAACCTCACTGACCTGTACAACAGACAGGTATTTGGGAAGCCAAATTACTTTTATCAGTCAGCACCCACCCCTTTCATTCTGAGTTTCAGATCCCAATCTTTTGGTTCCTGTTAAAGATTTCCTGCTGTAAAAAGCAACAGATGAGGCCATCATTCTATCCCACTGCCATTTCCCTTCTCTACTCAGGCCAGTGGGGTATGCAGCAGATGGACTTGTTTATGGACAGTGGTGATATGATGGGATCCATGATGATAATTATAGTGATGATGGTTGCGATAATGTTACACAGTGCTGCTAACCTTGGCTTATTGTAGATTTAGTTTTAATGACTTTATTGCTGTTTACATAAGGTTCATGAAATTTAATTTAATAAAATCCATGTCTTGTTTATAGTAATGATTTATTTATTTGTATTTTATGATGATTTGACTGTCTTAAAATTCATCTCTATAGGATGTACCCTTTAGAATTTATAAATATTTTTTCGTATTTCTTTGTCGCTTTGTGTTTATCTCTTGCTTCAAAATAAAACACCCTTTAGGGAAAAATAAAAATTAAAACATCAAGGATACATTACTTTATTGCTATGCATCATGCAAACACTTGTTTAAAACAAAGATATCTTGCGCCTTTTCACTCACTTTCTTTAAAAAATTTTCTGCTGGATCAAGATTTTTTTTTTTCTCCTACATGATGTGGTGGTGCCAATGCTGCTTTTGTTCACTGGGAACTCTGATAACAATACAAAATTTACATTTCTTGTAGCTGTTTAACTTAAGGGATACTTGTTGCCATGGTTGGTGCCTTGAGGCCAACTTGGCACACTACAACTTAAAGGAACCTAAAAAAAAGAGCACAAAAAAGCCACACAAAACAATAAAAAAGCATCCGTTTAGACAAAAATAGATTTAAACCAAGCTTCTTTCATATAAAGATGTTGTTCATCCACCACTGGCCATGATTAATTGGTCTTAACCTAAAGGCTTAAATGCAGTTAGAGCGATAAATGATGAAGACAGGGCCTAGTTTTTTTCTTGCTTGCCTACTCTGTTTCTTGTGTGCTTCTTTTCCAACGCACGGGCGCCCTCACACACACACACATACACACCTCCGAAATCAGGTAGCACTATCAGGCAGAGAAAACCAATGGCGACCAAGTCCAATCTCTTTCGACAGCCTCAATCTGAACTGGAAGTGACAGAAACAAACACCCTGTAAGACATAATTCCAGTTTAATATATTATCAAACCAATAAGTCAGGTTGTGTGCAATCTGCACTTGCTTAAACTGACAGGGTAGCCTATTAAAATGCTATAGAAGTAATATGTGATTTCAGTTCATCTTCATTTGGAATTCTCAAATTTTTATCACATCAGTTTGCTGCATTTAAACTTGCTGACATGTACCTTTCAATGCACATTGATAGTAACACTATAGGCATTAGCCTATATTGTTGATCTGTCAGACTGTCAGTGCTTCACATCAGTAGGCCTACAGATGTTTTTACTGTTGATGTTGCTTTATACTTAAATAGTTAAAATCAATTCTTGTTAATAGACTACAACAATGATACATAATATAAGCTGTTTAAGATCGATAATATGTATTTAGTCTCTCTGACTATTAAGTCAACATTAACCACATAGGTATTCTGTTTACAGAATAAACCTTCAAATTCAGAAAAAATCAAAATCTCTCAAATTTAACAACTTAAAAACGTTTCTTTTTTAACTTGTAAAAGGCTTTAATGTTGAGTCAACAAGTAAACTAATCAGCTGTATGATTGGATGAAAGCTAGGTGTTTCCCATCATGTCCTGGGTCTTGTAGGGGATGGAGGGCAGCTACAGCATATAGCTCTAAAAACTGCTGCTGCCACGATCTTGTGAGGTTATTGTTGCCCACATGTGCATGACGTCAGAGCTAGTCATGATCAAGCTGAACAGAGAGCAGCATGCATTGTGCGCTGATAGGTGATCAATACTGTGCAGGTCAAGCTTATCTCAAATAAGCCTATTGTTGCCTGAATGCTAGATGCAGGTGTTCAGTAATGCGAGGTGGCCTTGGCATGTTTTCCCATTTCAGTGGCATGTGTCTCCAGTGCTGATAAAAAGTTTAATTTATTGTCAGTTAACTTGCAGTATCCTCATGTATGTGTTCTTAAATAAGAGAGTCATAATTATAAATCTGTTTGTTGCCAGAGTTTTATAGGTTTACTATCCTTATTAGTGCCAAAAGGCTTTTTTTTTATCTTTTACCAGACAGATTTAGGCATGCAATTTAGCTTATCGGTTAGAAAAAGAGGGGTAGATCACATGTAAATAACAGAACTGCAACTGGGTTCTTTGATGCATTGTAACAGAATACATTTTCTGCCAAAAGCAATAATTTGTCCAGAAATTTCATTTAAAATCAGGGCTGTTTGTGCCAAAAGATTCTAGTGCACTGAGTGTGGGAATATTAGGTGAATGTATGAACAAACTTCAGTATCAAACCAGACTGTAAGACTGTAAGCTCCAGGGATAGCTTTAACCTCCTTAGTGATGGTACTTTTGCCATCACACAAGCCCCATGGGAAGAGAGTTGAATGAGCCTGAGAATCTAGACAGAAAGCTTGAGTCGTAGGAGTAGGTGTGTTTTTAAATTAGGAGAGATCCAGGCTATGTAGCTCTTACTACTTCCATTCTTAATGCTAATCTAACAACAGATTGCATTTTGATATATTCTTCCACAAAACTGTTGATTTCTAAATGTCTATTTTGTTGACTGAATGTCAGCTCCATAAAGTTAATCTGTAGAATCTCTTTTATCTCATACATCTAGCTGATAATAATCTTCAAACATTGCATGAACAAGCTTAAGTCTGAAAACTAAAAGGACTCCATTGTGACAAGTTTAACAGCTGTGACATTTCAGTTGCATGATTTAAATCCTAACTGCTCCTTGAATCATCTTGTGGCTGCAGTTGCTTAGAGCCCAGAAGAAGGCAGTGAAGAAGGAGCAGGTGACAAAGGTGGAGGCAGAAAGGAGACATCTCAGCACTGTGCTTCAGGTTCAGCACCTCCTCCATAGTCTGCAGCAGGAGCACATCAGGGGAGACCTGCTGGCTGGACACAACCAGGCACCCCACATCCCAGCCCAGAAGCTGCACAGCCTGAGTCAGCTCGCCACCCTGCTGGGTGTTAAGAGGGATTACAGACTCAGGTGAGTGTCATCAAAGCACCCCATAACTATTGTGTCAATACTGCTAGTGTTCTCCATTTAAAAATTGGTGTTCTAGTCTTCCTTTGGTGAGGAAATTAGTAAAGGTTAGAATCTTTGCACTTGTTGGCCTCAGTGTCTGCAGTGGTGATGTTGTTATTGAACAGTAAAGTAATGACAGGTATGTCAGCAGGTAACAAGATTTTTGGACATCTTGAGTCATCTTGAGGCACCCTGAACATGTTGAGTCAGAGTATCTATTACACTGGCGTTTCAGTGCATTCTCAGCCTCCTCTCATTCAGCCCCTAACACCCATATATTTACTGCCATTTTGCTGAATGATGAAGAGAATAATGCTACAAACAACTTAAACTTCAAACATCTGCTTTCACAACAAAGGTCAAAAGCCCCAATTTCAGGCTAAACACGAACAACAAAGCAATGCTTGTGATACACTGATGTCTTTTTTTCTATAAGGGTTTACTTAGGCTCTGTTTGTATAATCGAAGGTCAGACATTCAGTGTTGGTTTTCAGCCTTGCCCTTTATGTGCAGAGATTTCTCTGGATTCTCTGAATCTTTCAATGATATTATGGACTGTAGATGGTGAAATCCCTAAATTCTTTGCAATTTTGCATTGAGAATTGTTATTAAAGTGGACTATTTGCCCATGCAGTTGTTACAAATTGTATTCAAGTGAGTATAGACTGAAAAGGAATAGCAAAACATTGTATTCTGTCCTTATTAACACTAACATAACATTAACACACTAACATAGTATCCCTACTTTTTGGAATTGGGGTTTGAGTAACTGTCCCTTCTTTTAAAGCAAATTGTTATTTTTTTGCAACAGAAATTAAACTGATCTCTAGCATCTTTTTGCACATTTGTAAAAACTCTAGTTTCATGTTTTAGGTATAAAATCAGCCTCCATAGATGAGTTTCATGTCAGAGCACAGAACTGCTGGTTGGGAGTACTGTGGGTTCTGGGCTCCTTGATGATGTTCCCTAACGGGTTCTACCCTTTCTTAATTGTGTGTCATAGTTTAGAGGAGCAGATGGAGCAAGCAGCTCTGGCCTATTTAGACCTGCTGGAAGGGAAAGACAAGCCAGTGGCTGGATCCACATGTGAGTATTAACAACAGATTTTAGTTTAATCAACTTCATAGAATATTTTTTTGTATTGCTGATCCAAGCTGATTTTTTGTCATTCCTCATGCTGCTAACTCAACTGTAGGAACTTCTGCTTTAATTTGTAGTCATGGCTTCCTGCCAGGTGCATCTAAAATCTGAAATAGGGATCATAAATCTGAAATATAAGGTTAGGACAATAAATTTATACTACTTTGGAGCTTTTATTTCCAAGCCATCAGAAAAATCTCTAGTGAAAAAGTATCTACTAAAAGCCTTTTAGCTATTTAAACAAACTATTTTAGTTTGTGAATCATATGTATTCTATGCATTTTTCCACCATAGTATGTAAAGTAATTACTTACTAAAATACTATTACTAATAATAAATATATTGTTTATAATAATTGTTTATGAAACCAGGTCGAACTAAAGAATAAATGGATAAGGTTTATAGTCAAACAGAAATATTTTTGGTCTTACAATAAAGAAATAAAAAAAGCACATTAATAAAATGGAGCACTCGTGGTTTTTAAAGATGTTTGTGGTTAAATTTTCTCGGATTGGGTATAATTGCACTGTAAAAATGCAGGTAGTTCATCATATTGATTTCCAGAGTAGAACTGGTCAATTATTTTTGATTGACTCTTATTTTTCAGTTAAACTTCTGAAAGAGGAGCTCACCAGGCTCTTAAACTGCAAGTACTTCAGTTGTCTTCCACCTCCACCTAGCAAGTCTTCGGAGGAGTTACTATGCTCAAGCAGCCATAGCAGTAAGACATTAAAAGTTACATTTACTGTATAACAAAAAACCTGTGGGTATTATTGGTACCAGAAAAGAGGCATTAAAAACGTTTCAATGATATAATTTACTACTGAAACTCCTGTAAGCTTTTTTCTTACCAAACCTGATTAATTGCATATTCTTATGTCTTTTTCTATTGCCTCTGTCAGTCACATCAAAGTCAAAACCAAATGAAGTTTCTAAAAATGAGGTAAGACAAATATCCATTTTTTAAATAAGTTTTAAGCTAAATATCGGAGCTGTTTATTTAAGTGCTGTGTGTTTATGTAAGCATGCACCAGTATCCACTGATACTCTGTTGGTGATATGGCAGTTTTTCAACAGACTGTATCTGACTGACTTGGAGACTCCTTCCACTCAGAACTGGAAGGAGGACTTCCAGGATATGAAGGACCGAGAACCTCCTGACTGCTGGGATATGGAGTTCTCAGATATAGCTGCCTCGCCCCAAGCTGCAGTCCACAAACCATGGAGAGGTGCTGCCACTTTCATCCCCAAAGTCCCAGTCACAACCAAGAAACAGTCTTCAGACTGCAAACAGGTGTGGTCTCACCAAACCCTCTGGGTACTGGAATAATAAAAAATGTTAAATGTGATGGGCTGCAATACCTGAAAATTTAAAGTACACTATGATTTGGCTTCTCATAACGAATTAGTTTTAAAGTAGGATTTCTTAATTTAACTACTCGTTTTATCCATGAAGCAGCATAGACGCCATCAGATAGTTCTACACGACTTTTTCTTTTTCATGGAATCACAGCTTCTTTTCAACATTATCTATTGCACTCCTTTAAGTTATTTTTGTCATTGCTATTTAAGATTGAGGTAATAAAACATTTAGGCTGCAATGAATCAAATTAAACATGTAAATGGTTTTTAATTGTCAGTACAGACTACTATCTAAGCCTTTATCGTAAAAACTTTGAAAAGTAGTCAACCCTTTTTTTAAAAATACCATTAAAAATCCAATGTGTAGGATTATGGGTATCTAAGTAAAGAATGTCACAAAAATATTATACTCAAATATGTTTTGCTTTGTTTAACTGGAAAATAGAATTATTGTTTTACATTCTTTAAAATGAGCCTTGCATAACTATGAAGGGAGTAAGTCCTCTTCTGTGGCATATATCTGGAGTACCAATTTTTTATTTATTCTCTACACCTCCAGCATTGACAAAACACAAAAAACTACATATTTTGAAAACTTCTGAAAATGTACTTATTTCTTATTTAAGTGGTATCATTATTTATGGGACTTAATGGGCATTCTCATTAGAAACCAAAGACAGACTAGAGGCATGGAGAAAAGTCATCCAAGATGACATACAAAGTATTTAAAAAGTTCTGAGTTCTGCCCATAAACAGCAAAAAATGGTACATGATTCAGATCTAGACACTGTTTCCTTCTTAAAGTAGTCCCCTTTTTGCATTGATACACCTCTAGCAAAAGTAGGGCTCTGTTTGTGCCCTCAAATTTATTTTTGTGTACTGATGAGGTTGTAAAATCTCAGATGCCATTCTGTAGTGTGTTTACATCTCAACAATGGTCTCCTAAGTGTAACTCGAACATTTTTCCCCAGAGAAAAGAGAAAAGAGCCAAAGGAGCACAACATGCCAAGTCGGTAAGTACGAAACATTTAGTTTAAAATCTGAATACCTCTAAACAATTTGCAAACCATTATCTTTTAATTCCTGACAGGCAGTTCACATGGAAATGCCTGTGGAAGTTTTCAGCTCTCCATCTGGGATACCTAAAGACCCCATCCTAAGGAAGCAGCACCTGGAAGACCTCATGACAAAGATCCATGGCTCCTTCAGTTTCATGCAGGTGCAGATTTGCTGTTTGCAAACCCATGAACACCCTTTTTGTATTTGTAATGTGAAACTTGCAGTTTCATATTGTATTCACTGCCCAGTAAATACAATGTGAAACTAAGGTATTACTCAGCTTTGCCACTGTTGTCAGTTGAGGGTTTTGAAAATAATCTTGCCTTTTTTAGGACTCTCTTCTTGATGATGAGGTCTCACCGACTAAAGGCCATCCGAGACTGAAGAGACGGTTGTCAGGATCTCCCTCTCCACTGGGTAACTTGGCACAAGCCAGCAAGCTTTGTAATTCACAAGACAATCCCAACCCAAGTCCACTCACTAGCTTGAGCCTTAAGCCATATCACGTGGTCTTCATCTGTTGATGGAGTATACTAATTAGATATACAAGTGGATTTTATTGTGGCCCATCCAAACTAGGAATATAGGATAAAATATCAATTCTTAAGTGCATGGATGTGGACATGAAAGATTTTCCATTAGATGTCTGCATTAGATGTCAATATAATTTTTTGCTGGATTGGGTTCAAACTAAAAATTAAGAACTCCTGGGTGACAACATAACTGATGAGTTGTTTCATATTTATTTTCAACGACAAAGGCCCTTAATTGATGCTGCTTGTATGGTCTTTTTCTGTGTGTTTTCAAGGTCGCTCTGTCTGCTGGCACACATTGCTTTTAATAGGTAACAGGTTGGAAATCAGAGTAATTTCTATGAAACATTCATGATATGTTGCCTATGATGACAATGGTTTCATGATACAGCAAGTCTGTTGGCCTGTTTCCACCTGTTTTTTCAAGTGGACAGCACTAATGGTGTGTGTTCCCAACTTGTATCAATATGCGTCTCCAAATGCGTCTACAGTGACCACTTGTGATCGGATCTCATTCCACTGCTCTTAATGCAAATAAACACAGAAAACATATCCGCTCATAGAGACCAACTGTGTTGTTGTTTTTGTACCTGCAGAAGGCAGCAATGCACTAAACCACGCCTAGCCAAACAGAAAAATGAAAAACACTTTTTTGTCTGCAGGATATTAAAGGCAGAAGAAGAACTTAGTATGCAAATCAAAACAACACAGTTGACAAAGATGTTTTAGATATTTGTGGTATATCTCCATGATCTCTTCAAAATTCATTAACAGGGTTTTTAAGACTGCCGCTTGTTGTCTCGCACTTTTGACACCTTTGTCACGCAGGTACTACTTCCACTTACACAGACAATGTCATTTGAGTGGGCAGTCCTTCAGTGTGGCCCGGGACAGACAGCTGTTTCCACAGCTAAAACTATGTGGCCCCATGGAGCTCAGACCACCTCCAAATGTGATTTCAGTGATCCAATCTCTTAGTGTTTGTCTTAGTGTGTCTTAGTGCTTAGTGCTGTCCGCCTGTGATCGGATGAAAAAAAAGGTGGAAACAGAGTCTGTGAAGCAGGAAATATATATTAACTGCATTATGGTGTCAGTTACACAGAATTTGATACCTAAGATGAAAAAATGTGGATATGAATTGCTACCAGTGATTCTGACTCTGGCACCTAGAGGAAAGCTAGAAGATGCTGTCACCCAAAGTAGCCATACCCCTTGTATTATACATGACTTAAAATTTTAATGCATTGAAAAATATGTGACTTACATTGTCATGACCCAGTTTTCAGGCAAGGTTGAATTATCTACAAGGAAATAACTGTTTTTGTGCCAGAATGTAAAAATGTGTTTGTTTTTGCTCCAAAGTTGAGCAGTCTGATATGGAGAGTGGCCATTCAAGAAATTGTGGTTTTTGACACTTCATTTTTCAGTCCTGAAGACTGATGCTATCATTTCAATGTAAAGTAGCCATAAATTGTAAAAAGACACATCTGCTAGGAAGCAGAAAAATGAGAATCTATTTTGTGAAATAGTGACTCTTTTTAACCATATTGGCAGTGGAATCTGTAAAGAGTGCCTTCATGTCTCAATAAAAATATTAATTTGGTGTCAAAAGGCATTGCTGGAGGTACTAGTGCAGACAGTATTCTGCGATCTAAAATTTGTCCAGTTCCCTAGCTTGCACCCCTGGGATATTTTTAATGTGCCAAACACTGATGTAAATATTGTGTCTTTTACAAGAAACCTCAAAAAGGTAGTTGGTGGCAAATGCACTTGAGCGTCAAATTTAAAAATTCAAGCTGTTTAACATATTTATTAATCATCTTTGTTTTATTTTCCCTTTTCTCAAACTAAACAGCTCACTCAGACTTGAGAAGCCAAGGTGATGTCCTACCCAAAGCAATGCATGTAAGCTGTTAATGTTAAAGTTTACTGTCTATTATGATTCAGTTGTGACTTAAGCTGAAATCACTTGGACATGTCATCATTTCATCCTCATCCCCCACTCAGTCAACCCCGCTACCAACCAGGCTTACGGAGCGCAAAGCCAGTCTAACAAATGGAGATCAGTGCCTGGAGACCTGTGACTTGACACTTTCCCCAAAGGACCTACCTCATGTAAGAATCAGCACATTTGCTATGTATTAATCTTTTGCTATGTATTAATCTTACATCTCTAAATTGTTTAAGTTAATCTTGTCTCTACAGGAGCCACTGCAGTTGGTTGAAAGAAAGAAGTTTCCTTCACCACCACTGTACCAAAGGGAGTCTACCATTTCTGGCAGTCTGGAGGATAAGAGTCGTCCTCGTGTAAATGAGCGTTCTTGACCATATCAACAAGCAAGACACTCAGGCCAGTGTGATTATGAGGTGTTAAAGATATGTTTTTGATGTTTCAGACACCAGTGACAGAGTCAGGAGAGCAGTCCCCCTGTAATGGGGTGGGATCTTGCACCTCTACCCCTCCTCAGGGACAGGCTTTTTCTACACCCCCCACAAGACGAAATCTGACATCAGCACAGTTTCAGAACATCCAGTCAGTAAGTCTAACAGTACAATGTGGCAAACTGACCTTCTTCCATCTTGGAGACTGCAGGCTCTTCTAAGACTGTTGTTTGATCCCTTTGATTGCCCTAGACCAATATCTAATTCTGCTGATGATCCATGACATGAAATTTGGCTCATCCCTGGCTTCTTCGTGTAGATCCTTGTGGACTTAATGTGAATTTACACTGGGTAATCATACCATGCTGAAGCATGTTTGACCCCAGAAGTCCAGTTTGTTTGACTAGTGTGAGTGCTCTGGATGGTTCCTTGGCACAGTTGGAAGAGGTGGACTCTGGCACAGTACAGTTGCTCATGCACAAGTTCAAGCACCGGTATGTCAGGTGGATGTATAATCTATGCTAGTATTCATCCTAACAATAATTTTAAACAATGGTGGCAAGGCGTTTACACTGGTCCAGTGCTAAACACAAGTGTTTACTTTAAACTTGGACTAATGCGAATATTTAGTCAGCTGGATAAAACACACAGTCTTTTGGAAAATCAGTGAGAAGGGGCATAAAGCCATGCGTGTATCATATCATGACGTAATGACTGACTTCCAAGATGTAACTGTGCTCAGGCTCTAATGGTCCTGGAGCAGTTTGGGTGCAGGCCAGTGGGGCATGGGGAGAGGGGGTCAACCGTGCTTAGGCATGGTACAGGGCAACCGGCCCCAGTATGAGTGCACCCTAAGACACATTGCTGCCTTTGAATAAGAGTCAGACAATCAAACGTGTAACACAAGTAGTGATATTGATCAAGCAATGTAACTTGGAATAGTTACTCTTGAAATGTATTGCTTGCACCTGCTACATGAACATTGCTGTGTGTATCAGGAACAGTCTCTGTACTTTTTGATATCTCAAAAAAAATTAAGTCTTTTTACCATCCTAGGTCAGGCAAGCACTGCAGGATAGACACCAAGGGTAGCCACAATGTGCAAGAAGAGGTAAAGTAGTTGGAGCTGGTGGAGAAGAAGCTTGCAAGCACTTATGCTAGCATGGCTTCACCACTTCATCATCATCTGACCCTTATCTCCTGAATCTTAGCCCTCCTAGGAGGGGACTCTGACACAATGTCACTATTTATACTCCAAGATTTCTAAGGCACAAATCCTCTTACAAATGCAACAGCACTGTTATTTATTTTGAGGCTTTCAAAAAAATTGTGATTTCGCACACCACCATTTGCAGTTGACCCTAAATATTTGCCTTTGTTAGCCTTAGCTGCATGCAAATCAGGGTTAAACTAGTCCAGAGAATTGCTAAGAATATTCAAAGGGCATTTGTCAACTTCTACCAATACAAAGATGATTCATATTTTAGTGTTTCATATTACTTTGTTGCATTCACACTTGCCACTTTTGATGTTGGATAGCTACCTGATCATATGAAATGTAAAGACAAATTAAGTGTAAATGAGGGGACTGATCAGATTGTGCCTGATTTGGTCATGACAGTGGAGTGCGCATCATGCCAGTGTAAATGTAATTGTTTTCACAGGTTGCATAGTTGGTTTCTACCTCACATACAGCACACCAACCTCAAAACAGTTGATTTTTCAAGTAAGTCAGGATATCGAAAAACAAGATTTTCAGATCCATGCCAAATGTTGAATAGCTGCTATATTGTGCTAAACCCAGTGGTTACACTTCGGGTACAGTTTTTCACTAGAAATGATGGGGGAAACAAGTAATTGTTTTAATTTGCAAATTCAAGTTGAATATTCTTGTTGTTATTGTTATTAGGAACTTATTATCCATTTTCTTGGTCATAGACGCCACACCTGCTTTGACTCCCATGTTCCACCAGTTGGGTGGGCCAACCAATGTCTGAACTTAACAGAACAAACCAAATTGTACACAGAAGTAAAAATCAAATCATGTTTTCATTCAAGACCCATTCTGTCGCCAGCTACAATTTAAAGTCTCTCTTAACTAGATCTGAGACCTATTTATCATCATACTTCAGAAAGCTTTCTGAAGGCTTTTTTGGTGTCCATTTCTCTTCACTGTAGGTCTTCAAAGTGAATGCCTCCTTACCTCAAAATGGGGAACTTAACTACAAATCAGATTCCACAGTTTTCCCTGAGCCCAGGTACAGCACTGCCAGTACCCAAACACCACCTGAGTTTGCTCCCTCAGAGGATGAGGCACAGTCAAGTATGTTGATCAGAATTTGTGTTCCTAAACTGTCAATCCATGTGGGCAGAATGGTAAAGTCAGTTGTCTTAGACCCATGTTGTCTCACATCATCTCTCTAGTGTACCAGTCAGATTATACAGTGGGTAATGGTGGACAGATCTTCCTGTCCCCGGGCCAGTCTGCTGGAAGTGTGAGTCGACCTGGCCAATCATACTACACCAGAGGATCTGTGAGAGGTATGGCACGTGGCGGCAAGGGACTGGCACAAACCTTTCGCTCTTCGGGTTGGCATCGAGGTATCTATCCTCAGCTCTCCTTTTTTGTTTTTTTGGGTTTTCACAACTCCTGCATTTCCCTTCTCTCCTTTTGCTGGACATCTGTTTTTAATGTCAAGTGTTGTAAGGTAGTCTTGTCGCATCCTGGATTAAGCTTTGGCTCAAATAGATTTTACCGAGGGAGTTCTGAAGCTCAGTAGGGATTTTTACTCCTCAGGAGGATCCTACATCCACCAGAATCATTTCAGGGACTCTGGCCCCCTACTCTATACTGCAAGAGTAAGTAAATCTCTATTCTTTGCTGTGCAGTTTCATTATGGGACAAACTGAAAAATGTATTTAAAGCTCTGTGAAGACTGACTAGTAAAGAAGACTATTGACTTTATTTGCTCCTTGTCCTAAACACTATTTCACTTCCTGTACAAATTAACCACATGGACCAACAAAGGCTAAAATTGTGAAACAGCATTCTTTCTTTTTTTTAAATTTGTGGCTACATTATTTTTGTGTTCTGTTGTAATTATATTGTAATTTTAAACCGTAAGCTGTATCAGTGTCTTTAGTGGGTCACCAATTTTTAAACCAAAGACCGTTTGTAACACACACTGACTCAAATGAGAAAAATTACCTTATGTGATGGCTGACGTAGATGGCAAAAGCATGATAAAACTTTTAACTATGTTTACTGTACAGAGAATCTACCAACCAGAGACAATTATGGTGCAAAGCACATACTTGCTGCTTTGTCCCTCTGCAAATGTTTTAGTCCCTCTGTGGTATTTTCTTAGGACTCTGGATACCAACCCAACTATAGACGAGGAGGAGGGAGGCATAACTCTGGTGGTAAGAACACAAGCTGTAACTTTAAATTTCTAAATAATAATCTTTCCTCCCCTTGGTACCACCACAAATAACATAACTTGGGCTTTTGCAGAAAATATCTGTTGAGTTCTCCCCAAAAGAATGGTAGCTGGGTTGGTTTCATCAGAACTATATAGCTACTAGCTAGTCTTCCTAGCACTGCTTATTTTTTGTAGCTTATTGACTTTGTTAGTGTTTATTTTTTTATTACTGGGGATAACAAATCAGTCTTTTCCATGCTTATCAGCACAGTTTCATACCCAGCTCTGGTAACTTGGCAGAAGTTGTTACCTCTAATGAATGGGTTTTGGTGCTTGGTTTATTGTCAGCAGGTGTTCCTGGAAAGGTGGAAATTGGATGTCTTTGATAGACTGGGTTGCATAATATAAGCATTTGCGACCTTGCAAGGATTGTAAATCTAGGGACTTAAGTAACTACATTTAGGAATACGGAATTCAGGTCCATTGGGCCAAAGCTAGAAATAAAATCTGTAAATAATTTACACACTTTTATATAAAAAGCATTTGAAAAAGAACATGGCTTTAACATGAACATGTTGTTGTCCAAATGGCAGAGTAAAGTTGCTGGACAACTCAAACCATTTGAGTCAATTTTAGTCAGTTCAGTACCACGAAACAAACCAATCCAGAGTACTGACGGGTATTTGAGGTTGATTTGGTCAGCATTTTAGTATGATTGCTTTCAGTTATTTGATAAATCATACCAGAGAGGAAATTAAGTCTAATATTTAACCCAAATAAACAATGCAAGTCTAAAAATGATCTTAACACATGTTACTTGTTGCTCTGGTGCCTACAGTGTCATTGCACCCTGTTATTTGTAACATGTTTTTTTGTCTGAACTCTGCAGCAGCATGGAGTGACTCTTCCCAGGTGAGCAGCCCAGACCGTGAAGGAGCCTTTACAGTGGTGGACTCTGGTCATGGGGATTCCCTGTCAGTCTCCACAGTGGAAGTCCCTCTCACTCCTCACAGCCACCACCACACCGCCCTACTTCCCATGCAACTCTACCCACTCTCCCAGCCCCTGCGAGTGGCCTTCACTGCATCTCGTACCGCTAACTTTGCTCCAGGCAACCTGGACCAGCCCATCGTGTTTGACCAGCTTCACAGTAACCTAGGGGAGATGTATGACACCCACATTGGCCGCTTCACCTGCCCAGTCAATGGAACCTATGTCTTTATCTTCCACATCCTGAAGCTCGCCATCAACGTGCCACTCTACATTAATCTCATGCGCAATGAGGAAGTGATGGTGTCAGCATATGCCAACGATGGGGCTCCAGATCATGAGACGGCTAGCAACCACGCAATCCTGCCTCTCTTTCAAGGAGACCAGGTGTGGCTCCGGTTGCATCGTGGTGCCATCTATGGCAGCACCTGGAAGTACAGCACCTTCTCTGGCTTCCTGCTGTATCAGGATTGACCCATTGTCAAACAGCTCTTTTCTCTCAGTGTGTGGACTGTTTGCTTTGTACTAAATGGTGATTAAACTGACATTTCAGTATTGTGCTGAGGCTGCATGCCAGTGCCCTCGTTTGTTCCACCATAAAGCCTATTCATAACACAATTGTCAAATGGTACAATATGATCTCATAGTCATTATCTACATTTGAAATGGGGCTTATGACTGCTGCACATTAACCAGATTTACTTGATTCCCCATGAATGTGTAGTTCATGATGGTGGTGCTCCCTGTGACTGTGACTCTGGTAAAATTGGACCTTGATAACATGTCATTTTGCTGTAAATCATCCTGTAGCACTTTACCTGTTAAGCCCACAGGTCACTGATTTCAGTGAAACTCTAATGCAATGTTTTGAATTGGTGCCTTTGTTTTCTGAATGGCTTTGAATGACCAAATGTTAACTAAGCTAAGGAACTGAATGGCAGGGTTTTGAATTTTAATTGACTCTACAGTCAGCACTCTGCTTTATGCTGAGCTCCTATGCATTCAGTCTCACCTTGCTGTGTTTGAATGGGAAGCTATGGAAGGAAAGATTGTGTTCTTGGTGGTGGGTAGGGTGTTGAACACTTAAGGCCAAATTGTTGCACTAACAGACTACTGAGGAGAGATGGTAGTGGTCCCTTGATGTGCCTAAATAAAAGATTAGCAGTGAAGTTTGTGTGCTTTCATTTTTGTTGCCATGGTTTAGAACTGCTGTTAAATGTCTTTAAAGATGCAAAATAGACCTGCTTTTGTTACAGTAGGTGCAGCAATGTCCCCAACAATTTGGGGCTATTAGAAATGTTAATATTATATAGTATTTTTTTTGTATTACGCTCACCACAGGAACTCGTCTTTACTGCTTGGGTAGGTCATACATTTTTGGACCTTTTTAAAAGTTGAGAAAAAAATCGTTAATAATCAATAAGTACATCGTGATCTAAATAGTCTGAGAGAAAACTTGACTCTGCACTCTGCACCAAAAATCCAATTCCTCTTTTGCTCAAACAGCATATAGTAAAAAAATGTGTGCCATTATGCCCTGCCTTTGAGTGCATTATATAAAATACCAGAAGAGAGTGATGACAAACCAGTTAGGAAGAACCGGGGGCACGCGTGTGCCGTAATAGCTGTACAGTTTCTCACCAGCAAAAAGCTGATCATGTCCAATTTCTCATGTTCCATGTTATTAGAGATTGTTTTGACTGTCCAAAAAAATATTGGAAGACACCAGTTCCTCTTCCACTATTTGTTAAAGGGATAGTCTTTCCAAATTTAAATTTCACCTAGTCTTCAATCCACATAACCGAAGGAATTCCACCTAGTGCCAATATGATGAAAGCCTGGTGGCCATGTATTCAAACGTAAAAAAAACAGAAGAAAAAATAGCATGCCTCCATCCTGCTGGTGTGGTGTCATCAAATTGTCTGGAAGACTCGGCAGTCCGATTTGACTAGAAATTGTGACATCAACACTGTTTTTAGCCAGATTATCCACTGTGGCCTCCTAGAGAGAAGCCGGGATCACGTTACCGCCTTTCGCCATTGTAAGTACGCTATTCAAGTTCTCGCGAAACCAATGCGCGAAACATGGGACACAGCTGTTCTTGCTGATCTCGTGTCTCACGAGCTTGTCTTTTATCCAGCTGGCTTAATATTTCTATCAACCCAGATCGTATCAATCTACTAATGCTTCCCAGTTTAGTATTTTTAAGACCGTATATCAAAACAAAAAATAAACAACAACAACAAAAAACACTTTTACTATTTTTTTTATAATTAAGAGCAGAGTGGCTACTCATAACAAGAAAAATATATTGTAGCTCTTTTCACGACAATAGACACAGGTTCTTTTTGATACGGGTGTTTAATTCTGGTGCAGTCTTGTAGAGCAT
>JAPZDZ010000015.1:1193950-1209136 GCA_029783805.1 Acanthurus tennentii
TGAAATTACCCAACAAGAATTACATATTCTTATTATTTTCCAACATGAATTATGACATAGTAACAACAACACTTACATATATGTTGCACATTAAAACTGATGTAAATAATGTAAACTAGCTAATTGAGTTTTTATTGATACCACGTAACTCATTTTAGTATGCTTGCAGATGTTTGAAGATGTTTACAAAGCAAAGATCTTTGGATGTTCTTCATTTTGTTATTCAGGAGCAAAGCAAGCACTTCACCATGTTTGTTTTTTAGATGTAGTACAAAAGCCTGTCAAGAGTTTGCCAGACACGGTCACTGGAAACTACCTCTTGTTTTGGGGGTTTTCTCTATCATCATGGCTTCAAGATCAAAAGACAGGTGGTGTCTCTTCCTTTCAGGCACCTGGCAGCTTGGTGCAGTAGAGGTGCTCCTTGTGTGCTCTTCCCTGTTACAGTTAATCAATGCATTTACAGCAGACTAGCTACCGGATTTCCAGCTAAGAGACATTTACAAGTGCTCCTTCCTTAACCCTTTGCGATAAATTTTTTCTCACCTCTGGCAGCACCAAAAAAAAGACACCATCCTTAACTGTGACCTTAGTAATATACATATTTAAAGTAAAATACTTCTGATAGTATCAACCAAAAATGAGAAATAATGGACCTCTTAAAGATACAGGTTATGGCAGAGCTGTTGTAATGCTTTGCATTAGATCATACAGGTGTACCTAATAAAGTGATCTGTGAGTGTGTATTACTTTATCGTAGGTTACCGAAAAGACAAAAGTTCTACAATTAAGTCAAAACTGAACTGATGACTGCATGACTGCACTGATGAAGAGATGCAGTTAAAAGCTCCAAAATAAGCCGAGTGCAAGATAAAAAAAAAGCCATTAACAAACAAACAAACAAACAAATTTGTGATTTGAGATGTTGCATTATTTTGGTAAAATTTACTGGACCTGATCTGAAAGAAAAATTGCTGGAACTAAATAGGCCGAATGTTATAACCGGCAAAGAACTCTGCCACAAGGAAAAAGGAGCAGGATGAAAATGTTGCGATGACAGCACCAGCACTCAGGGTGGCAGCAAAATTCCCAAAATTTCCACCGTCCCGACAAAGAAGAAGAGGATAACCGTAAATTGTCTGTTTACTTTGCTTAAATGTTACGTCCACCGACAGTCGGTTGCCGGCAAAACGGGGCTGGGCCTCCGTCAAGCTACCTAGAGCTTGACAGAAGGAAAAGCAATTTAGCCTTCAAAATGAACGCACCACCGCTGCTCAAAACGCGTTTGTAATGAGTGCTCCGTTAATTAGCTTTTTCTTTAGACGCACTGACCGGAAGTAGTATTTGTGTCTGTTGGAGTTTTGACCCTGTTCGGCCCACAGTGACAGCAAATACATAACGCTGGACGAATATAAAGCAGAAACGTAAGCTAACGGTGCATATATGTGATACTTTAATCACAGAAGGAACAGTGGAATTGAACACACATGGATCCCAACAGGATAATCCAGGCTCTAAAAGGTACCATCGACCCAAATCTGAGGATAGCGGCGGAGAATGAACTCAATCAGGTGCGTGAGCTAAAGTAGTTTGTTTGGGGTTTTTTGTTTGTTTGTTTTTCTCCGAATGGGAGGCATCATGCACAGTTTCGGCCCGGAAATAGTGCCGATGTTTGTGGAGGTGTGGAGGCCGAGATTTTGTGAATCTAGCTCGGCACCGACCAGTGATTCTTCAGTCCTGGTTTGGGAGTTTATATCAGGCCTGTGATCAGCAGTTTGACTAAAATGTTCCCGACAGTGACGGCAGCTGCGTCGAAGAACAATAGGAGGCAGATCTGACAGCCATCATAGCCCATCAGGAGCTGTGGTACCAAAACTTTCTCATGTCAATACTGGAGTTCTCGGAAGCACTATACGGGCTCTGCTGCTGGAGTTTAGGGTTAAAGCGGTGGTGTTGCAGTAAACTTATGCAACCATTTGGTTCTGACATAAATGTGCTGTATGTTATATTTTAGCACCATTTCAATACAATACCTCGCTTTCACTCTCATGGCTCGAGTGTGGCAAAACATTGTGATAAAAGCTGCTTCAAATAATTTGACCCGGTCTAAACTGATTGGTCACGAGATGAATAATGGTGTTTATAATGTGCAAGTTCCATGTGGTGTAGTCTTTAGGATTCCTGGTTTTTAAACAGGCGACCTGAGATCAACTCTTGGTAATCAGATCATCAAGCGGACATGCATTTAACCTTGTGTCTCTACCTACTTCTAAGTCTTCAACTCAGGTAGTGAATATGTTTCTGAATGCTGTCCATATCAATGTAGATATTTTTTGAGATTGATTTTATTCAGCTATTTTGATTTTATTTTGCTATAGTTGTGTTTCTGAATGCCCCATGCAATGGTCAAAAGTGGTTAACTGAGAGAATTTTTATTTGCATCTGAAAGTATGTCAGTAGTTGGACAATATTTACATTAGCTGTATATTTTCGTTTAAAGAGTCTTTTATTTTGCAAGGTTTAAGGCGCCAGACTTAAAAGACTGATATCTTAAAATGCACTGTAGATTCTTAAAATCCCCCATAAAGTCATGCTGTTCTATACTTGTAAAATCAGTGGTTATGTATGCTTGAGACAGTTTGATCACAGTTCAGTGATCTAATCTGATCTAAACATACAGTATTCACCCAGATGATGAATATGTTAAAAGACAACGTTCTAGTTTGTATTTCATCTTGGTTTTATACCATATGATATTGATATGAAGCATAAGAAACCAGGTTAACGCGTCTCATAAACATCTTATGCAGATGAAATTAAACTATGTAAAGAAATGGGAAACTATCATATAGCAACATGCTTCAAAGGAAAAAAACAAGAAGAAAAACACATCTCTATTTACCTTACTTAAAAACAATGGTCAGGTATCTATTCATCTCCAAGTGTGCATTTTTGACTCAAAATTCAATCACTGTAATTTCTTGATCAAATAAGTGACACAAGAAGTTGAAACTGAGCCTTGTTTGGTTTCTTTCTGCTGTGTTCACCCCTCTGCTGGGTTCAGATCAGCAGTAATAAAAGACTGTAACAACAATTCACATGATTCATTTTACTACAACTTTCGGACCTGACTTTCATTTGAGCGTATAAATTAATAATCAACATTTGTTTGGTTTGATGTCTAACTGCTACACACTTTTGCATGCACACAGCAGAGAGTCAGATCAGAAATCTTGACCAGGTCTTTACATGCCACATGATCTTGGTTTCTACTAAGTTACTCCCATCAGCTGCAGGTTCTTCAAGACACATAACTGGAATGATTTCTTGAAAATCAAATTTGTTTTGAAAGTTTGCTTTTTTTCAGAATAGAAATCCTCTAGGGCTTTAATATCTTAACCTCCACCTAAGTTTACCTAATATCTTTTGTACAAAAGAATTGTAAAAGAATTCTTGTCAATGAGAGGTCACTGCATACATCATGCACATATACTTAGAAACTGTAAATGATTTATTGACAGAATGCTAAAAACGACCCATCTGTCCTTTGCTAATTGCATCTCAATGATTCTTCTCTGTTTGTTTCAGTCCTACAAGATCATCAACTTTGCTCCGACCCTGCTTCAGATCATTGTGTCGGAGCAGGTGGAGTTTCCTGTTCGCCAGGCAGGTAAGACTCTATAACATCACTGCTGATGTTTTTCAGACTGCTTTTTTTTTTTGCATCTCACTGCTTATTCTGCTCTAATACTGTTTTATTCAGTGATTGTAAAGATAATGCTGTTTTTTACGAGTACCTTGTAATTTTCATACTGATCCTGGTCTTAAGGAAATCTTTATCAAGCAATATATGTATAATCAGTACCATGTTTTTTCAAATTCATAAATTTTAGCCACTAAGTTTTTTATATATATATATATAAAATTCCAAAAGAATGTTGTAAAAGGAGTCTAGCAGATTTACAACCTCTTCATATAAGTCTGAGTTGAGTTTGATAAAATACAAAAACCAACACATTCAACACACTCTTTTGCTTGACCATGTTGATGAAATCTGTTTAACATAAATGAGGTGAGTTTCAAGCAATGCTTTTATTCCATGCATCAATGACATCATGTGCTGATGAGGTTAAGGAATGGGTCTGGTGGTATTCTATTTTTTTTCTGTCGTCAACAAATCCCATTGAACACCAAACACAAACACATCCTGTCTGTGGCTCTTAGCTCAAAAGCCCGTTGATTACTCCTAAAGACTGTAAATGTTATGTATCTATATGTTTTTTTAACATTTATTTATTTTATATATATATATCCTTTTTAGCAAACTAAAATTTTTTCATTAAAAAAAAAAGGCTCAATAATTGCCTCCAAGAACTGGTGACATAAAGTTTTTATCAGATGTTATTCGAACTGGAGTATACAGTAAATTTGTTGGGGACTATTTTCAGCAGCAGAATGATCCTCATTTAGTGCTTTAGAGTGTATTTAGGGAAGCAGGATGGTGTTTGGGAAAAGGAGTAAAAATAAACTACAGTGTGTGTGTTTTTTGACAATGAAGGAAGGTGTCAGCGGCACTGCTCTGTTTTGACAACAATGGGACTTTTTTCTCACAAAGTAAGAGATGTATCAGGCATAGGATGCACACACAAAACTGGTAATATAGAATATTGACAGACTTACCATTTCAGTCCAGTCTGTAGTTTGTGAGATCACCTAGATGGATACAGTGCAAACTTGTATCTGTATGGGCATTCTTGCTTGACTCCTTTACTGTGTGTGTGTGTGTGTGTGTGTGTGTGTGTGTGTGTGTGTGTGTGTGTGTGTATGTATGTGTGTGTAGCTGCCATCTATTTGAAGAACATGGTGAGTCAGTATTGGCAGGACAGGGAGCCATCTCTCGGAGAAGTCGTCTTTCCCTTCAATATCCATGAGAATGACCGGCAGCAGATCAGAGATCACATTGTGGAGGGCATCATCCGCTGTCCAGAGTCCATACGGTATAGCCTGAACTTAGACATGCACACACACACGCGCACACACACACAAGTGCACAAACACTGTAATTAAGGACACATCTCTTTTATTCTCCTATCATTGCAACTTCTTTTAACTGTCCCTTTTTAGACAAAATATTGAACTTTTGCAATCTATCTGCCTTTTAATCTCTTTTGAAAAGCATCTGCCTCCATTATGTAAAATCTAAATTTACTACTGAGATTTTAACTGAGAAACCTGGTAACTGACTCATGCAATGAAACATTACATATGTTTTTATCATGTCTATAGAGCCCAGCTGACCATGTGTCTGCGAGCCATCATCAAGCACGACTTCCCCGGCCGCTGGACTGCCATTGTGGACAAAATCGGCATGTACCTGCAGTCTCAGAACAGCGGCAGCTGGTACGGCAGCCTGCTGGCTCTCTACCAGCTGGTAAAAACATATGAGTGAGTAACCTCGTGTTCTGCTGTTTCACCTCACCACTCAGATCATCATTCCTGGAGAGCTAGCAGCCCTCACAATATGATTACAGCCCTAGTAGAGTCCTACTTTGATTGTGATTGTACATTTAAGGTTATTTTAGGATGAAGATGCATTTGAGATACATGAACCAAGTTTTTAGTAGTTCCTTAAAGATGGTGTTTGTAGCACATAAGGTAGCCTAATTGATAATTAATTAAAAATAATAAATAACTAAAAGAATATTTAAACATTTTAAGACACAATAACATATGTGCATGCTTTCCAAAAGAAATATTAAAAGATGTCTTGTGTCTGTGTTAGTTACAGAGCTGACAGGATGTAGTTTGCGAGCTTAGCATAAAGACTGGAAGCAAAGGAAAATCAGTTAGCCTGTTTCCATCCAAAAATACGCCAACTTTTACCTTTTCAGCTCTTAATCAGTACACAGAAATATAAAACTGATTATTTATAGCTTTAACATTAAATATGTATTGAAACTTCTTCTTGGCAAACAACAGCTGGGTGTAATCACTGTTCATAACATTCTAGAGTCTTGTTGCCAGTGAGACTGTCAGCTTTGGTTCCATCATATCTGTACACAGAAGAACTTGGAGGCAAACACACTGTTTTAGGGCAAGAAATAATTTCAGCATATAAACTTAAAACTATAGATTGTTTTTATATTCTTGATGGAGTATACACTGATCAAACAAAAAAGATCTAATCCATTACCCAGTTGAGATCTTGGCAGGTATGTTTTTAATCTTTTCTTCCTTTCTGTAGCTTGTAATATAATGTTCACTGAGACACTTCCTTGTCATTTCACTGTGTGTGTATCCTTCAGGTACAAGAAAGCAGATGAGAGAGAACCGTTGCTGGCAGCTATGCAGATCTTCCTGCCGAGAATTCAGCAACTCATCAGCCAGCTGCTGGCCGATTCCACAATCTTCTCTGTACTCGTCCAGAAACAGATCCTCAAAATCTTCCATGCTCTTGTACAGGTGTGTCTGTCTGTGTGTGTCTGTGCGCCTGAACACACAATTAAAGCACAAAACAGTAAATGCAGGACTCAAAAATGATGGATCAGATCTACAGTTAGGAATCCTTTGCATATTTGGCTGGTGAGAGCACTTACACTCCCACCAGTCAGGAAAAAAGAGAGAGAATCCAGTGGCATTATTGCTTAAAAGAGCATGTCTAAGAACAAGTATCAAAGTATAGGTTAGAAAGCCTTATAAATAGTGTTAAAATTTCTTTTAAAAAATCACTGGGAAATTTATTGTCCCAGGTAATGAAGGTCATTCATGAAGACTCGTTAGACTGTGAGAAAACAGAAAATACTCTTCTTCTTGATACTATTGTCCAATGTTCTTCAACAGTGACAGTGTTGCACACCAGGTGACAAATGTCACAGAGCGGTGTGGTTCTCTCTGTAAAGGTCTTGTCATGTCTAAGTAAAGCCATAACAAATATATATGCACCTGAAACCTCTGTCTGTGTGGCAGAGTCAGAAACAGTCAGAGATGCATATTGCATATTCCATGTCTGAGAAGGGCTCTTGTATGTGTCACTGTCAAGATGATGATGATGATGATGATAATGATATTGATGACAATGATGACAATGATGACCATGATGATAATGATGATGATGGTGACTAAAGCATTGGCCTCTTTTTTTCTCCTGCAGTATTCGCTGCCTCTCCAGCTGATCAACAACACAGTGATGACTCAGTGGATGGAAATCCTCCGGGCTATAATGGACCGAGACGTCCCCGTTGTAAGAGACACACACAAACACACATACATATAAGCTGGCAAGTGCTATCTGCATCATGGTGTCCATATCCTAAACAAGATTTTTTTTCTTTCCTTCTTTTTTGCCTTAACTTAAACAAACTGACTGAAAACTGACAGTAATGAATCATATAAGTAATAAAAAGGAGTGCAGACACTGGTCTCTAATGTAAAAGGTGTCTGATGAATTCAATCAATACAGTGTCCTCCAAATGCACATTTTATTGCATTTTATATTACATCGCCTGGTGTGAATGTCTGAAAAGCTGCCATGTGACCATTAAAAAATGTATTATTTTAAAATTTTTAAATATAATATTTTCAAATACTTTTAGAGTGCTTCATGTATTATGTGGGTTTCCTTCATTTTTGAATTGATGTGTGATTATCTCACGTGTGTATTTGGTATCTGTGATTGTCAAGAACCAGGTTACTGCTCAGTTTTTTGTCATGGTGGCACAATGTCAACCCTGCAGTTCTGAATAATCAGTCATCATTTGTAAAATAGACTGTGCGTGTGTTTGTGTTTGATGTGTGTCTGTTAGGAGACATTAGAAGTTGATGAGGACGACCGTCCTGAGCTGGCATGGTGGAAATGTAAAAAGTGGGCGCTGCGCATTATTACCAGACTGTTTGAACGGTGTGTCTAGAGCTGCATTCACATCAACAAAAAGCACATTTGTAGTTAGCAGAGAAACATCCATTTACATGCTTCTGGTCTGATTTACAGGTATGGGAGCCCTGGCAATGTGACAAAGGAGTACTATGAGTTTGCAGACTTCTTCCTGAAGACATATGCAGTAGGTATGCAACAGGTAAGCATGTGTCCCTTAGATTTGAAGATATCAGTGTAAATCAGAGGTTGACAAACTTTTCTTTTATTACCGTGCATGTAGTTTATTTTCAGTTACACTGATGTTTAGTCAGCTGTTTGTAAGATGTTAGATGTTAGTGATGTCCACAGTTACATCAAGAGCCACAGTTAACATCAGTATTTGTCATTACAAGAGTTCACTGCATATGGACAATTTCAGCTATTTTAGCAATGCTCCTCCTAACATTTCCTCAGTCCTGCAGAGGATGGTGCCTTTACTCTGCATCCCACCAGGCAAACCATTTGAACTGTTGTGAAAAACCTTTGTTGTGTATCCTCCTTTTGTATGTAAAGATTGGTGCAGTGTGCTCTCTTTGGAGTAGTTTAGTTACCTGTGCTGCTGTACATTAACCACTTATACAGATTGGACATATTTTCATATCAGTCCTGATTCATCCTGCTGGTTTTTCTTTTTTATTACTGACTTAATTTATTTGCAAGTGGGGGGGTAAAGTAATCTAATATTTATAAAGTGGTAACATATGTAGTCACGTATTTTCTTTCTCTCATGCCACTGGAAAGCATTGCGTGCCCATGCTGGCAAATGTGTCAGAAGTTGCTGACCTCAATTTTCATGTCCATCTGATGCTCAGACCCATGTGATTTTGGTTTTCTGTTGGACACTGTGATGTCTGTCCAGGTCCTACTGAAGGTGATGGACCAGCATCGACAAAAGCAGTATGTTACTCCTCGAGTCCTGCAGCAGTGCATCAACTACCTCAACCAGGGCCTGTCACACTCACTGACATGGAAACAGATGAAGCCACACATGCAGGTAGGACAGCTATGGAGAAATCTGATGAAGAGCAGGTTTCACATTTGTGTTGAAAAGATGATTTTGCCTCTGAGTGTCTGCCTTTAGCTAATACAATATGGTGTAATTCTGCAGTATGCTTAACTGGATTTTGATAGTTAATCTTAACCTGATTAGACCAGATTTAATGGGTTCTGGTTGGGCAGACCTCTAATTCTCTCGGGTTTTGGTTGTATTAGCCTCTTCACATCAGTTCAGGGTCTTTTGGCCACAAGCACTTTTGTACCCCAGGGAGCAAAAAATCTTTCGATCAACTCAGTTTTTAAGACACAAGAACTATGAAATAAATTTAGTTCCCTAAGAGAAAAAACCAACATACATCCAAAGAATCAGATCAGTCCTTTTACGTGAAATTGTATTTCAAACACAGCCATCCTTCTTTAATCCGTCAATGGCCTAATTTGGCTAATCTTCACGGTTCTTCTTGTGAAGTGAAAATGCAAACAGGATTTGTGCAAAGAAGACTTTGGTTCCTAGTTTGTCTTCTGAGTTTAGTTCCTTTGGTTGCATCATTCCTGAATTTTTTCAAAATCTGACAAGGGGAGATTGAATCTGCTGTGACACATGCCCATAAGCCATGATTGAAACCTGTGTTTTGATTTAGTCTTTGTTCATTAAAGGTGCCCTGTGGAGTTTTGTTATTTATACAAATGTTTTGTGTGTATTGGGGGTTAAATTCAGGAATTGTTCGTGATTCTTACTATTATGATACTTCTCCCTCCATAACATGGTATTTTACAGTGACCATAATACCTTGTAAACTGCAGGACAGTTATCCAAGATACATAATGTTGTCTGTTCTACCAAAGAAGGAAAAATATCCGTAACAAAAAATCCAATTAAGGGATTTATTTATTTACTGCATTTTGGTGTTAGTTTTTACAGAATTTACAACAGAGATAAAAACAATTTACAGAAAAGTGCAAAAAGTCTTAGCATAGTGCCTCTTTTAACACACTTTGACTTCAACTTGTTAATGTCCACAGTTCCAATGTTTAATAGATATAAAGGAGCAAAAAGCTGAACTACCAGAAAGCAGAAAAATGAGGACATTTGTCATGAAGAAGTGACTCTGTAAACTAAATCAGGAGAAATTTATTATATGCCTGCACATTTTAATAACATTAATGATATTTGTTGCCAGAGTATCAATAATGCATGGGAGGAGGGGGTTATACAATATGTTTCCAGATGATTTCCTAAAGGCCAGGGTGACAGCCTCAAGTAATTGATTTGTGATTAATTTTTGTACATGATCTTATTAACATCTAGTGCTTTATCAGTTAGTCACTTAAACACTGTCATCATTAAGCCTTTAGATCTTACAATGCACACTGTTTACATCTATGTTTGGTAGCTTGAAGTCTTCCTCTCTGTCTCAGCAACTGTTGTTCTCCTCCTGACCTTATGAGAACCTTTGTCTCCTACAGGCCATATGCCAGGAGGTCATCTTCCCTCTCATGTGTTACAAAGACGAGGATGAGAAGCTCTGGCAAGAAGACCCCTATGAGTACATCCGTATGAAGTTCAGTGAGTGCTCACACACCCTAGTCTCAAATTAAGCATTTTAAAAATGTGGCCTAACTTGTTCACAAAACCTACATGTGATACTAGAAATCAGTCAGCTCACTCAGCCAACTGATCTTTGGTGCTACTTTTCATGATTATAAGTAAAGTGACTTGAGCAACTACAGGGAAAACTCACAGAAAGTGAATGGCTTTTGTTTACAACACTTTGTAGTCATGACCTTTCAGCTGCATCATTGTCATAGTATTTAGTGGCAGAGGAAGAATGTCCAACATGTCCTTTGATTCTATTGTTTGTGTGAGCAAGTGTGTGTCTGTGTGTGTTGCAGACCTCTATGATGACCACGCCTTGCCAGCCACTGCTGCCCAGAGCCTCCTGTGTAAAGCTGCCCGCAAGAGGAAGGAGGTGAGGAGGATCATTTTAGCACAGAATTTTGGACTTAAAATTTTTCAGAAGGAAAGACATATGACTTTAATAAATAGGAATGTTACCCTGAGTCTACTGGATGTGTATAAGGCCTGTAGTGTCAGGGTTATTGAACCTATCCAGAACTCTAGGTTATAAAGAAAAATCAAGGTTGTTAAACTCTGACTGGATAAACTGGTGTCAAATGGTACTTCAACAGAAAATAAGAGTTACTGCATTGTAGCACAGGGGTCTGTTTGCTTACATTACATGACATGACTCAATTTGGGACTTGAAACCACAATTAAGGACTTGGACTTGACTCATGTCTTCTTAGCTGAAGCCTGAGACTTGCTTGTGTTTGTGTTTTTTTTCCACCTCTCTAGTAAGGGTATAATTGTTGGTAGTTGTGTTGATGCAGCTTTAAGTAAACTTTAAAATGCAGGACTGTATCAATGTGTATTTCTCTACTACAGCACGGAGTACTACACTCAGTTTAGTGATTTACCTTCAGCCACAGATACTCATAAGTACAGCTGTGCCATAAGCTTCAATTTCTACATCAACCCTTTTTTACATGTTACCTTTTGTGCATTATTCTTTGAAAGGTTCTTCCTCAAATGATGGAGTTCTGCCATCAGATACTGATGGACCCCTCTGCTGACCCCCGCAGGAAGGATGGGGCACTGCACTGCATTGGAGCTCTGGCTGAGCTTTTACTGAAGGTATACACAGTCACGGATACACTTCAGATAGATACACAGTATTTACTGTGTAGAACAACTTAGATGGAGCTCTTAATTTTTTTTTTTTATCCCTTTTGCTTCCTTTTATGTGTTAAATGACCTCTGGCTCTGCTGTGTGCTTGTATGTGTCAACCTACAGAAGCGGATGTACAGAGATCAGATGGAGCTGATGCTGCAAAACTATGTCTTCCCTCTGCTCAACTCTCCTATGGGTTACTTGCGAGCTCGGGTGAGTGAACTTTCATATCGCTTCTACTCCTGACTAATCTTTTTGTCTCTGTTCAGATTTATAAGCATGTCACAGAAAGACTTTCCACTGCTTTTGAAAATACTTTAAACCCATATAGTGTACATCTACCCCAGGGACTGACTGCTTATGGTTTCTGTGCCGATGCTATGGCATAGGTCAGCGTAACTGCGCGTACGGTGGTTATTTTCTCAAACTGAACATTGAATCCCTTTGATGCTGAGAGCATTTTCACTACTAGCAGACATACTGTGCAGTTAATATATCTAATTTTACACCCCTTTCATTTTAAAGCACCATACCAGATAAAACTCTGATCTTTAAATTGCCAACCATAAGCAAAAGTAACAAAATGGAAACATCAAATGTAATTTCACAGTTATGATCAATTTCACTGTATAGATATTTGAATTAATTGGCTTGGATAGCTAACTCGCCATTTTCATCTTATCTTTAAGCAATTAATTACAAATTTTATAAAAATGTCACTGGTGCATGATAAGTGTGATAAGTGTTACTAGGTTCATCATCCACTTAATCAACTCCAAAATATCTACACTACAAGTGCTGTAATTTTGAAATTGGATTTGAATTAGGTTGTTTTGTGGGAGCTGGATTGACTTTTTAATATCTTACACTAGAATTTAGAGGACTGTAACTGCTTACAGTGTTTCAACTCCCATACACCATCTTACACAGTTCAGATTTTTGTTTGGCCTTTTCCTTCATTGATAGTCATTGAAGATAAAGACAGAGGACATGGGTTAAGAGAAGGGTTTGACATGCAGCACAAGTCTCTGGCCTGCTGTCATTTAAACAGCTTAACATTAACACAACAGGATTGCTCCAAGAATTGAAGACAGTTTCACACCATTTTTTGTTGCATACTAGCACACATACATTAAGTTTTAAAGTTTTCTTATACAAGTTACTTTTTAAAGGTTTGGTATACAAATCTTTAGACGTATTAAGAGGTGTAAAAGCTGTCAAACTTACATAAAAATTGTTGGACTAACAATTAGAATGAAACAGGAGGCAACAGAGAAAGAAACACTGCAAGAAGAGGAAATAGTCACAATGCTTAGCCAGGTCATTTTCAAATGCAGGTAAAAAACACTTGGACTTTACTGGTGCTGTAGTGTTTTCAGCAGATGGCGCAATGCTGCTGCTCCTGCTTCACAATAACAATCAACAAACGGTGGTCACATGGTCCTAATGTTTACCCTCATATGTATTTATTCAAATTCATGAAAGGACTGTTTCCCACTGCTTTTACTCTTCATCTGTTTTACTCTCCCTGCACCAACGCTGTGTTATCCATTCTGTCACTGTGAGATAGTTTTTTTTAATCTCTTCACCAGATGAAATGTAATCTACACTGACACACCTGGTGCGGCACCAGTTACAACAGCGGACACAAGCAGTGTTGGTTTCACTGATCTAAAACCACTGTGGTCACACTGGGATGAATCATATCTGAGTGTTGTATTGATCTGTGGTTTCACTTGCTTTTGTTGTGTTTTGGCAGTCATGCTGGGTGCTCCACTGCTTCAGCCCACTGCGTTTTCATGATGAGCTGGTGCTGAGGAACGCTGTCGAGTTGGTCAAACAGGACCTGATTGATGACAAAGAGATGCCTGTCAAGGTGGAAGCCGCCATTGCACTGCAGACGCTGGTCAGCAACCAGGAACAAGGTCTGTGGAGGAATATGAATGATATTTTACAGTGATCAGAAGATAATGCAAATATCTAATTGTTCAGTTAGCTGATTAAACGAAGATTCTGAGTAGGAAAACTGGTCAGTTGACTTAAAAAGGATTAGCACAAAGATAAAAAGATAAAAGATGAATTGTCCACTTTCTGAATGGAAGTTGAGAGGACTGGTACAATCTTATGTTTGTGTTTTAGGCACACAACTAAAGTCACGACTTGGTTAACCTAGCTTGCTTATGAAAGACTGAAAACTGAAGTTAACAGCATTTATATAGTATGGCAGCATTGCTACAACAAAGCCTGACAAGCCAAGAAATAATCAGACAGGTTTTAAAGCAGTCATGGTATTTGATGTTATATCATATCCATATAAATTATGGTATATAATTACATGTACCAAAGATTTTAAAGACTCATGCTCTATTTTCCTTTGTTTGTGTTTGTGTTTGTGTGTGTAGCCAAACTGTACATCAGACCGTACATTCGACCAATCATGCAGGAGCTTCTCCATGTGGTAAAAGAGACAGAGAATGATGACCTGACCAATGTCATTCAAAAGATGATCTGCGAGTACAACCAGGAGGTGGCTGCCATTGCTGTGGACATGACCCAGAACCTGGTCAGAACACAACACGCACTCTTTGTCATTTCGTGTACGACAAATTCATAAATAGTCTCTTTTTGGCTCTCTGAAACTCGCAGATGCCCTGTTTTTGTTAGTCTTTGTATTGATTCCTCTCTTAATGCAGAAATATGATGCAATCCTGAATTGTGCATGCAACCTTTGAGTGTTTGTGTGTGTGTGTGTGGCAGGCGGAGATCTTCACCAGGGTCCTTCAGAGTGAGGAGTATGAGGAGAACGAGGACAAGACCGTCATGGCCCTAGGAATCCTTAGCACCATCGACACCATACTCACTGTTATGGAGGACCACAAGGAGGTCTCATATAGAAGCAAATACTCACACACACATACACACACAGACAGCTGTCACAGAAAATACTTGCTGTCACAGTATTGTGATATTAGATTCTATACATTTTTCATTCTCCCTCTCAGATCACTCAGCAGCTGGAGGGAATCTGTTTGCAGGTGATCGGCCAAGTCTTGCAGAAGCCCATCATAGGTATGGCAGGTGTGTGTGCACGGGCGGTCCATTGTTTTTACATGAACACATCTACTTGTAAACTGATACACATACACATGGATAATTACTGTGGGTTGGGTTCATTACTTCATTTGCTCCTTGAGGTGCTGCGTGTCTTGTCTGGCTGCCTGGCACAGTGTAAAGAGATAAGTCGATTCTTGTTCCCTTTTACTTCAAAGACGCTTTGTACACCTCTAAAAGTCAGTTATCTTGACCCAATCCAATTTGTAACATAAACTTTAGAAAGTGGGGTTGTGATTCTGAGATGTTACACAAACATTTCAATAGTGACGTTTATGAAACTGAAGTTTTGAGTTACTACTTGCTGCCATTATGGGAGAGCCAAAAGATCCATATCTTGCAATAAAGGTAAGGGTCTAGGGCAGGGGTGCTCACACTTTTTCAGCTTGCGAGCTACTTATAAAATGACCAAGTCAAAATGATCTACTTACTATAAAA
>JAPZDZ010000015.1:1209531-1223289 GCA_029783805.1 Acanthurus tennentii
AATAGCGCGCGCAGCTTCCGGTCTGCACGGATTAGATTGGATTGGATTTTTTTCTTGATGCCATGCGATCTACCCACATTACCTTAGCGATTGACCGGTAGATCGGGATCGACATATTGAGCACCCCTGGTCTAGGGAGACTGAGACTGGGTGCAAAGTGATAGTCATTTGATAGGAGGCAGAGAGAGCATCACTTGGCTGCTTTTTGGTAGAATTCTTGTCAGAAAAGCTTATTGTACTTTAAGCCTGTTTGCATGTAAAAGACTGTTCCCACTACATTAAAGTTTGTGTATGTGTTTCAGAGAGAGAGAGAAAAGAAAGAGAGAGTGTGTTTGTTCATGTTTTTTGGACATCCAGGCATCTTCTATGCCCACAGTGTGTAAGTTAGTGCCTGTGGGTACATATAACACTGTAAATGCTAATGTGTGCATGTTTGTTAAAATAAGAGATAATGAGGCATAGAATGTATTTGTTTGTGGGCATCTGTGCACATGTGTGCGTGTGTGTGTGTAATTGAGGCAGTTTGCATTGCTGGGGATTGGAGCCGTCCCGCTCTGTTAATAAATGGATTAACTGACAACCTCCTGCTGTCATGAAAGAAAGTTGTGTTCAGGCAGAGGCTGATAAAGCAGCAGGAAAGGTCATAACAAACAAAATAAAAGACAGAGGCCAAGCTATTTTTTTTCTTTAGGACATCCATACCAAACTCACACAAACACACAGACAATCCAACACAGCTGTGCTCTTTACCCCTTACTTTGTTGCATGAATACCTAAGGAGGAGAAGGATGAGTTGAACACATCAGTGCAGCTCTCATAATCACAGTGATATTCCTCTGGGGTGTTTTAGCTCCTTCATGACTGCCACTGTCAGTATCTATCTACTGTTTGAGCTATGTGTTTCACCTGTTCTGACACAGTGGAGCATAGAAACACATCTGACAATAAAAGGCTAAATTTTCAACCTGTAGAGGGCAGCAAACATTGTTCTTTCCTAGTTCCTCTCAGTAACATCAAATTACAAAAATGCAATTTAAGATGAACACAAAGCACAACTGCCTTTGACTGTCCATATATGGTCATTATCCATTCAGTCGAATTAGCTACATTTCTACTTTAAAGGGTTAACGCATTTTCTCATTAATGACATCTGTCTGCATCAATCTACAGGCCTTTATATCTACATCTGGCATCAAGTATGTCAACATGTAAATGCATTGGGTGTGGCAGGCTCACCTATCAACATGTTGAACATTCTCTTTCCTAGACAGGCTGGGGAAACTAGTAGCTAGTAGTACTTCAAGTTTTCAGGTGTAATTATTCTTGATTAATGTATGTGTGATGACAGGATGTTCTGATGTGCTGCAGAGTTGTGCCTTCTCTGTTTGATTAATAATCTAGCATCTATATCTATAATCTAAGAGATAGTACTTGCTGTTTAAATTGATTACAGCAGTACCCACCCACTTCTTGCCATGGTTTAGTTGGTATGTCTGCAAATCTGCATTGGTTCCCTTGTTTAAAGTGGTGTCTGAGACATGTGTTACATTTCCATATGATTTAGTTAGTGTCCGTGTAGATAGCCTGCCAGTAAACTCTGTCTCTTTTTTTATGGCGGTAAGTTTTTTTAAGACTTAGACAAGCAGTTTGTAATCAGTCTTAAGTGCAAAGGTCAGCAAGTGATATTGTGAAGCTTTCCGCACACTAAGCCTGAAGTCTCTGTCTATTTGAAAGTTTCATTTTTCAGTCTCCATCATCAGTCTTTACCTTGTGCACCAGCAGTTGCCATTTGTTTCCCTCGCTCGGAGCTGTATAGCTCCCATACCATCTGCTCAGGCATCAGTGAGATCTTTGTTGTTTTTGAGGGGTCAGAGACTATGAGGACTGGCTCATCTTTTAGGCTCTTTTAGATTTTTTTTCCATTAATTTTCACTGATCTGATGTTTGCATCCATCACTATGTTTTCTGCTCAGTGGAGCAGACACTTCGGTGAATGTGCAAGTCAAACGCTCAGTGTGTGTCATGTAATTTTCATGTAATTTTCAAGTTATTCACTGAGACTGTTTCCTTATTTTTTGTCGCTTTTTGCTTCTATTGATAAATCAACATTTTTACCTTAACCAAGCACAAAAGTTCATCTTTCAATTTTAACTGTACCCATAGTCGGGTTAGTGTCCACAGTCTTAAAAGGATTATAAGCTGTCATCCTAACTATGTGACAACATTTTAATGAAAGTATTTTATGTCATCATCCTCATCTGCGTCTTCCACTGTGTGCACCCGATGTCTTTTCTTCTTATTTTCTTTTTCTTCTTTTCTTCTTATGAACAAGCAGGACATTCTCTGCTCTGTGCTTTTCACCACATATCTTGCAAGTGAACATCTCATTACCCTTGTTTTGAAACTTGCTCTGGTGGTTTCCTTTCACTGATATGACATCTGGCGCTCTGCTCCAGGCTCATCAGAAGTCAGTACATTTTTACAGCACTTTCTGATGGGAGTCTGTTTCTCTCAGTAGTATCTTATGAAGCTCCTTGGCTTAGTGTGCCATCTCTTTTTGATTTCAGATGTAGAGTTTCTGAGATCATTACAACACTTAACTTCAAGTTTATAGATCATTGAGAAAGCTATTAAATGACTCTACCTGGTGCTGTATGCGCAAGCGTAAGACAAACCTTTCATATCATTCATTTCTCTATGACAAGCATGTCTTGTCACACTTCTTTAAGACCTCACTAGACTTGATCTGGTTGAGCACACACAAGTGTTGAAGACTCATATTGCCTTTGCGTTGGCAATAATGAGCTACATGAGTGCTTTTTTTTCTCATCGTCCAACACAAAAATGCTGTTTAAAGTCTTCAACTCTGCATCCATATTTCCTGTCAGTTTCAGTGCACTTGGCAACTTAAAATGCATCCATACTCATGGGTCTTCTTTACCTTAATGAATGTAACCTGTCCTGGTTCCTCATAATATTTTCTCACTCTATCATATACACCATAATACACTGTCTATATCTTTCTAATTATCTTTCTATTTGCTGTATTAACATTCCATATCAACATATTGTTCTACCACCTATATGGAACAGGAATGTAAGCACCTATTATCACATCTGTTCCACTCAACACAGGATGTGCTGTAAATGTGTGTATATGTATGATTCCTTAACAGTCTTTTCCTCTACAGAGTTCTATGAGGAGATCCTTTCGCTGGCATTCGGCCTCACCTGTCAGACCATCTCCCCCCAGATGTGGCAGCTTCTGGGCGTCCTCTATGAGGTCTTCCAACATGACTGCTTTGACTACTTCACTGGTAAGACCCGGAAATGCACACACATTTGCCAAAAACTCTTGCATATCCAGCAAAAATTAAATTAATCTGTTCGACTGATGGATTTTGAAATGAAAGTATAGTTTTCCGTTAACCAAATACAAACCAAAAATCTAAATGGTATCATCGTAAGTGCTTAAGCCCTACAGTGTACCCATTAATGAAATACTTTTGAGACACCAATGCTGAAAAAATGGTGGTAGTGTTAATTACAGTTTGTCTTTGCTTTACAGACATGATGCCTCTCTTGCACAATTATGTTACAGTGGACACAGACATGCTCCTGTCCAACCCTAAGCACTTAGAGGTCATCTACAGCATGTGCAAAAAGGTCGGGCTATGAATGTCTTCACTTTCTGCTTGCAGTAGCAGAAAATGTGAACAAGCATCCTGTATTCTCAGTGTTGCTGCTGAGTCTTGACTAGTCTACTGTTTTGACCTCTGACCTGCCGCAGGTGCTGACAATAGATGCAGGTGAGGATGCAGAGTGTCATGCTGCCAAACTATTGGAGGTCATCATCCTGCAGTGCAGAGGCAGAGGCATTGACCAGGTCAGAACCTGTCACATACCACAGAACTTCACTCCTATTTATTTGTTTTGTCTTGAAAATGTTTTTAACAGTCCTCAACATTTTTCTGACATATCACACAGCACTGTTTGATTAACTTAAGCACACTAATAAAAAAAGCTGGATGCTCCTTACATATAAACAGTGCTTTTAGAACTATTTTCCAACCAAACGTCTGTTTCTTTTTGCCAACTAGTTCAACTCTTTATGCACCGATTTTAGTTACCAGCTTTAACCATTTACTATTAGCTATTTTAAATGTTTATCCACTACTTACGCTAACTTTTTTTATACTTGAATTCTGACTTTTATCTAAGTACTACAAAAATCTCCACACAATTTTGCAATTATATATCCCTCCTTTATTATATTCTATTTTGGTCATCTGTGTTACATAACTTTTCAGTCGTTATTCATTATTTTTATACTATTTATGTCAGAAACAATTTTCTCAGAACTTTAGCTAACAACATGAACTACTAAAAAAAAAAAATTACTCAACTTTTTGTTTACTTAGTTTTTATTTTGCTTTTCCTTCCATGTAGTGTTAGATGTTTCAGCAAACTTAACATGTGGATATACATTGTAAAACTGTAAAATGTTATGTTAAATTTTTTTCTTTTTTTTTTCCACATAGCCTCTTGTTACGGCAGAGTACCTTACAGGGCACAGGGAAGTAGTATATTTAGCATATTTAGTAGTATTTCAAGGAAAAGCTGTAGCTTTCTTCAGAGTCCAAATCGTCTGAAGTTTATGCTTCTAGTTGAGCTTCACCTCATAAATCTTTGGGAGAGCTCCTCCTTTCAAATCCTCAACTTGTCCAGATAAACACGCTGAAAAACATATTTTGGTCCTTTTTGGTTTTTAACTTCAATATAATAAATAACATCAAAATAATGAAGCAAAACAGCCTTTTTTTAAACATGATATAGAGCAGTAAATGTAAATTGTCTCAAAGCAAGCTGTACACTCTACTTAGTAAACCAAATGTAACAAAATGATATTGGGGCAAACTCTCCGGAAGTGTTAATTATTTAGTATTTTTTCAAATGTTCTTAATTGATTAAAAAAATAAAGACAATAAACACAGCATGAAATTCTTTGCTGACACAAATATTTTGAAATCTGGCTTTGTGAAATGTTCCATAAAGTTGGAGGCCTGTGCTTGTTGTACAGTCGATTTTTCTAGCATGGCTTTCCCTCCAAAAGTTTAACTGTATGAATAACAGCAGCCTAACTGTCACTCTGTCCCGCCTGCAGTGCATTCCTCTGTTTGTGGAGGCAGTTCTGGAGCGTTTGATGCGGGGGGTGAAATCCAGCGAGCTGAGGACCATGTGTCTGCAGGTGGCCATCGCTGCTCTGTACTACAACCCGGCCCTGCTCATCCACACTCTGGACAACATGCACTTCCAGCACAGCCCACAGCCGATCACTGCCCACTTTATCAACCAGTGGATGAACGACACAGAGTTCTTTCTGGGGTGAGGCTGCTGTGGTTTTTAACTACTTTGGCTGGCAGTTCTGGAAATGAGTTTGTAGGTCAGAAAACAAAAAACACGGAGTTAACAGAGACTGAAGGGCTCCATAGAGCAGAGTGGAATAAATGACCACAGGTTGTGGTCCTCTGTAGTTGTATGGCTCTTGTGTGACTACTTGAGATGCCCTGTGCCTGTACCTGGAACCTTACGCTAATCTCACTACTCTCATGTGTACTTAGACAAAGAATAGGTTAAAAAGTTGTGTGTTTGAAAGGTATGTGAGAAAGTAAATTTGTGTGTAATGATGTTGATTCGTACGTTTTTGAACATTTGAGAAAAGAAAGCTAGCTGACGCCCTGGTGTGTATTTAACACACAGTCATGAGATTCTTTTACTTACTTCTTAGGCTTCATGACCGTAAGATGTGTATCATTGGCCTGAGTGTGCTGATGGAGCTGCCCAATCGGCCTGCAGTGCTGGAGGGAGTCGCCGCTCAGATCGTCCCCTCCATCCTGCTCCTGTTCCTGGGCCTCAAACACCTCTATGCCTCCCGCCTCGTGAACAAACAAGACTTGATTGCCCGGGCAGGGACACAGGATGAAGACCAAAACGGTGAGTAGAGCATAAAAAACAGCAGATGAGAACATAGTGTAGGGCAGAAGTAGAAGATCTAATGTACATTGAATTAGGACAGAAAGAAAGCAGAGGAGAAAAGGAATTGGCTTAGTGATGATGCATGTTATTGTTTTCAAGTGAGAATGTTATTCTCCATTTTTGCCAACATGGGGTCTGCCACTACTTGAATCTTGATGCAGCTCTGAGCTTCAATTAGCTGCACCAAATTTACTTTCTCTGGCTCTACTTAGCTTCAGTCAAGCGTAAAGGAATTAGATTCCTAAACCTTGTCTACTGCTTGTGGGGCAGACTGATAAATTAACTTGCTACGGTGATGGCCAAGGGTTTCTCCTGCAGCCTGGTATTTAAAATGCATTGATTTCACTGCATTAAATGGTTCAGAATGGTGTATTCTTAATGGAGAGCTTATATTTTCTTCCAGTGCAAGTTAAACGTGTTTAGGCTTAAAATATGCTCTCTGTCACGAGGGAAGGATATAAAAGGACAGTGTTGGGAAGTAAATATCAAGTGACTAAACAACATTCTCTTAGTTCTAGTGTGGTGACTGCTGTCAGATATTTATTAGCACTCTCAATGTAAACTCAAGCAAGTTTACATTTTATTGAAACACACCAAGCTTTGTTTTTCTTAAAATCTGTAGATAGACTTTAAAATCTGAAGATCTTTGAAAATCAATCAAAAATTTCACTCACTGTCCTCAAATAAATGGAGCGAGCCTGTAAGAGTCAGCTGTTGTGGTTTCCATTTTATCTTCCCAACTTAGCTAGCTTAGCTAACACGATCTAGATGCTGCCAAGACAAAGGAGAGCAGCCAATCAAGCTTCAAATATATACATATACAGATGAACTGTAGGGGATTTTTTTAGTTTTGAAATAGCTAGCAGTCTCAGAAAGAAGAACTATGACAAGACATGTGAAAGTAGTCCAGTTAGCTGGGTGATTAGCTGAGGTGCCAGTAAGATACTTGCGAGCTATCAAGATTTTAAAGACTATAGAGACTATAAGAAACAAACACTGAATTTTAATCTACAATACATCTCTTCCACTCTGAAATCAGTTCTTTTGAAAAAAAAACTTCTGTGTGCTTTTCCAGTAGAATTCAAGCTCAAGTTTAAACTTACTTTAAACTTTGGTCCTATAAGCTGTTTTATTTTCTGTATCAACAGAGGAGATCCCCAGTGATGAAGATGAGGTGAACGAGAACCGTAACGCCATGCAACAGCAGTCCAGCATGCCGCAGGGCCAGAGCGGCGAGGATGATGAAGAAGACGAAGACGACTACTGGGATGATGACGGCTTTGAGGGAACCCCTCTGGAGGAGTACAGCACCCCTCTGGACTATGACAATGGAGAGGATGAGTACCGCTTCTTCACCTCTGCCCTCCTCCGTAAGTCATCATCTTTCTTTCTGTTGTGCTTGAGAGGCAAATAATTTTTTCCAGAGCCACTCACAAGTCTAAAGCATGACATCACGTATAAATGTCTTAATTTATCAGCTGTTCACACACCATAAATATTTGAAAAATGATTTTAATGTATCAAAAAGTGTGATGCCTGCAGTTGTTTTTTGATCATATATTTCATAACCTCAGTCAAGAAACTTCGTTTTTAATGATCTTCAATTTCTCTACTAAAAAATTTATCAGTCTAGTGTCTGACTTTAAAAACCTGTGGTCTAGTTGAATTACATCATTGAAGTTATGGAATCATTAATGTATTTCAATGCAATATAAATGTCCCAAAGGAGGAATAACTTTCCCTACCCATAACATGGAATTTCAGTTTACAATGATATAAAATGCAGAAAATGAAAATCAAAGCACATTCTTGGGTTTGAGAAGCTGGAACCAGAATATGTTTAATATTTTTCTGTGTTAAATGATTTAACTGGATTTATTTCCATTATTATTAATTAGCATTTTTTTTAAATACACTTATTTTTCCATCCTTTAATGGCTGTATTAAAACCCTTTTCACTCTCTAACCTTTCTCTTTGACCTGACATGTGCGTGTTAGGGGTCCAGAACACTGATGCAGCCTGGTACCAGTGTTTGACTGCTCCACTCAGCGATGACCAGAAGAAACAGCTGCAGGAGATCTACAGCATTTCACAGCAGAGGAGGAGTACTGCTGCCAAGGGCCAATGGTGAGAGGAAACAACACTGCTGTACAATACAGGGAAGTAAAAAAAAGACACAGGCAAAGAGAGAGGCGTGGGAAAAAAATTCAGTAGATTAATTTGGAGATGTTTCCTAATTAGAACAATGGCCTGAGGGGTTGTTCTGTCACAGTTCTTTTAGTGAGAAGTAAAGATTTCTAACTTCCTGACACACTTTCTGGAACATCATTCTAATTTCAGAAAAAAAGTTTGTTCCAGTCCACAACTTTAAAATTTCAGATTAAAACTTTAACATTTTGAACCAGATACACTTTCATCTGAGAGTTTTGGAGGTGTAGGTAGATATATTTTCCAACTTCACACATAATCATGATAAGTGTTTCTCCCTGTTGTCAGTCTTTATGCTAAGCTAGGCTCCTGACTCAAGCTCTGTGCCTAATTCAGAGACACATGGCCTTCTTGCATAGCAAAATACTTATTGCTCAAAGTGTTGCCTTACTGCTTTGAGTTCATCTTAAGCACATCAAATTAAGGAGGGAAAGGCTGACTACATAAATTGTTATCGTACTGTTGTACAATAAAAAAAAAAACAAAAAGAAAAATGTACTAATGAGTGTCTTAAGTTAACGACCAATAAATACAAATTTCAGTGCTTTAAACCTTTCCGAAATATTTTGATTAGGACTTCATTCATGTAATATTTCATTATTTTTTACTTATATACCTTTTTCAAATCTTTTCTGGGTTTTGCATACTGGACATCTGAAGTGAGCCACCAACAACACACTTACTACAAAAGCCTGAAACTATAAGCCATATTGTTCAGTCTTGAGTAAGTTTAAAATCTTGCTGTGTTTTCAGAAACCCAAGGAGAGAGATGAACTGCATAATCAGAGGTGATGGACAAAGAAGAGAGGAGCTGGTCTGACCTGACCTGAAGTGGTTTAAGTCTAACCTGAATTATCTCAGTCCAGTTCAGACCATATCAGACTTAATGGATCCCACCAAAACAAGGTCCCAGGGTGCCATCAGAACTGGATGAAGTAGCAGGGGCGAGGTTGGCATTAAGTCAGTTTGCGACCTGGTGCACTGTAATGAGCCCCTACTGGAATATTCCTATCACCAGGACAGGACCGCTGGCCTGTGTGTGTGTGTATGTGTGTGCACGTGTGCGTGTGCATGTGTGTGTGTGTGGGTGTGTGTGTTTTGACTCCAGAAAAGGTCTGCATTATAAATTTAAATGTTCTTGACCAGCAAACATTACGTTCTTGTACAGTGCAGTCCTTTGGTCTGTGACTAAGTAACTGTGTGCCTGTGTGTGCGTGTGTGTGTTGAATAAATGTAAGAAATAAAAATTCATTAGAGTGTGTGTTTCTACGTACTGTAAGTGCTTGTCAGTGTCTCTCTATAGCTGACCATTTTTTATCATCTCATGAAATGAGGGCGTAAAAGGAGAAAGAAGAGCCCGATTTCTGTCGGGGTGCCTTGTGTTACAGACTGAGGGTGGGTGAGAAGGTCAAGGCTGAACATCAAAGGATTGTGACCTCTGGCTATAACGTTGCACATAAAATGTAAAATATAAGAGGGATTTCGAAAGAAGCAGTTTTTTTGTCTTTCCGTTTGTCCCTGGATTTTGTTTTTGTAACAATTTTCAAAACTAATTTAAAAAAATCATAAAAGTTCATGTAACATTTTTCTGAGTTCTTGTTATTCCATCTTTCTTAACTGCTTCTTAACTTTACCAAAGAACGTCTTTGGTGTTTTTTGGCTGTGTATTTTGTGTATTGGCATATTTAACTGCATGTACCTGCCAAACATTAGCAGACTACTGTGAGTGTGTTAAGATACCAGTGTTAGCATTGGCATCAATGCTAACAGTGGCACGTTAGCTTGGTAACATGCTCAAAGTATAACAAGTAGCATGCTATTGTTAGCATTTAGCTCCTAAAAGTGCAGTGCCTACGTAGACTCTTACAGAGCCATTTTGGCCGTACACTTTGTTTTTTTTAATTAGCACCAAACACACAAGTACAGCTGAGGCTGATGGGATGGTCATTAGTTTTGCTGATATTTGGTCATAAGGCAAACCCAAATAAAAATCTTAACCTGATGCTTGTGCTTGATGAAATGTCAGAGGATTACAAAAGTCATTAGAATTCATCCTGCGAGGAACAGAACTGCACTGCACAGAGCTGTGCGTACTCTGAAACTATCAGTGGCACTGTACTAAACAGCTGCCTTGACAGAAGGAAAAGTGACTACCCATATTTTCATAAAGAGGTTTTGGAAAACATTTACTGCTTGATTGAAGAAAAAAAATATTTATTTAGTTCCATTGTGTGATATGAAAAATGAAATACAATCTTGTAGTGTTTATCTATTCTTTGAACTACACAAAGCACTTAACAACACTAGCTAATATTTACCCAGTCAGACAATGGCAGGTGGCTTATCTTCACAATGCCAAAGTGCTCATCAAGAACTTAAGCATGTACTGATGGAACAATGGCAAACAATTCAGGGTTCAGTGTCTTGGCCAAGGACAATTTGACAAGCAAAGTCAGGGAATTGAACCACCACCATTTTAATAAGTAGATAATATGCTATCCTTCCCAAGCCACTGCATGTGTTTATGTTATTGAAGAATGAATGGAAGGGAAGCCTGCCATGAATGTAGGCATTAGTATACAGCATTTGTTTCCATTGTTGTCTAGAACTGTGTTACCTTGCAGTAAATGTAGCTCTGACAAAAAGTTATAGTAGACTGAATGTAAGGGTCTTCGAATTTAATAGGCTGAAAACAATGGCTGTGTTTAAGATGGAAGAAAGTACGCATGATTTAAAGTTAAGGTGGTTAAACTTAACAGACACCTAGATATCATCCTTTAACCTTACTGAAGAGCCATGAGACAGAAAGAATCTTGGTGCTGATTGAAGCTCAGAAAGTTAATGCTATCCAATGACCAGCTGTTTTCATTTCCTGATCCAAACTATATGCACAGACTCTTTCTTATGCAGTCACCATGCTGGTCTTCTTAGTTGGTATTCTCTGAGAGTGGTATTGCAGCTTGTGTATTGTTGTGTATTCCTTCCATATTTACCCTGTATGATTGTATGTGCAGGACATCAAAGAGCAGCCAAGCACAGAGGTGCTGTCCTGTTGTGGAGAGATGTGGGCTGTCATTAGCATTTTTATGTGTCTTTGCACACTCTTACTTTGCGGCTACTTCATCATGAGACACAGCAGAAAATGGTGGTGAAATCTGTCCCTCCATCATTAGTTTTCTTTCTCAGCCTTCTCAGCTGTCTTTCTCTCACACTCTTCATGAGTGTTGTAATCATTTGTCCTGCATGCGAATGACACTAGCTGGTAGAAGATGTTTGGTTGACATATCTAGGCCAAGTGAGGCTGCTGCTGCTGCAGTAACGAGCATTCCAACGCTTGGAGAGGAGAACTGGAGGATGTTAACAAGTTGCAGAAGGGAAAGGAAAGGCTAGAGAAAAAAATTCCCACATCCAAGGTAAACACAGGGTTGAGGTGATTTGCAGCCCCACTGTCATTCTCTCTTGACACATCTGTTGAAATAGATTATGAAATATAAAAGGTTGAATTCAATCTTGGTTCAGAGATGAATAGAGAGAGCCTATATATATATCTTTTGTCAAACATTTTCCCCGTTGATAGAAAAGGGAATGAAAGACCTTCTTCATAGTGATACAGTGTGTGTAATATTTACGAAACCTTGTCTTTCAAAATGTCAGTATTTTTGATATTAATATTTATTTTGCTCAAACAATCAGAGAGTGAGATGATTAAAAATCAGACCAATTTTCATACTTAAAAGTTTTCAAGATTCACCCTGCTATAGACACACATTTAGGGCCACACATACCAAGCAAAACATTCAAACATTTGGTCACAGGTTGAGCAGTTGTTCTGGCAGAAACCCCTGAAGTCAAATTTCTTCCATGTGCAATCAAAGATAGCTTGACCAAAGACGTTTGGTTTTAACAAACACCAAAGACTTAAAACAATAAGACTGTACATAATCATTTTGAAAAATGAGCATTGAGTTACATTTGTCTTATATGATCAAAGCCATTACACAACCACATAAAATTCAATTAAAAACAACAAAGACAGGCATTTTCTTTTTTTCAAGTCATGATATGATCGATGTTTTATGGTTTGAAAGAGAGCACTGGTTACGGAAACAATATCTCCATCTGGGCCTCCCACCTTAAAACCAGTTTGCAGTCTTGGGAGTCCAACAAAAAAACCTCTTTCAGGATATAAGGATCTTTATAATTTATAGATTATTTATTAATCATTCTACTACACAAGGTTGGACGATGAAATGCAAGCTGTAGTCCCTAATGCCTCAAACAGAACATAAAAAACATTTTAAAGAGTCTTGAATTTGCAAATTGAAGTGGTTATGTATCAACAATCAAGGAAGAAGACTCAGCAATCAACTGTCTGAATCACTCAACCCACCTGTAAGTCCCTGAGGGAACATTGTTAGCATTTTTTCACACTTCGCAGCAGGCACTGTGCAATAGTTTAAAACTCTTCAGATAGTATTCAGTTCATCCCCCTTCTCCCTGTTATTAAAACTAGTAAGAGATTAAAAAATACCAATTCCATGATTTGTCATGAATGTGGCAAATAACAAACTAACCTTAAAAATACAAAAGAATGGACAAAGCAAAACTGACAAGTGCTATTCAGTATGGCTTGATTCACCTGATAGCATGTTGTTTTTGGGAATCATAGAACTCTGCTTTATATATTTAATGAGCATTGTTTTTGTTTTTCAGTTTAACTATTTAATGCACACAGCAGCCAACAACTGTATGAGCTTCATCTGTTTATTACTAGCTTAAATGTTTATATGTTTTACATTATGGAAACAAAGTTAAATTCAAGTACTGTTAAGAGATTACCTGATGAAATATTTGGTAAAGAGGAGAAAAAAAGACAGCCCAAGACAAACCCCCCTGGGAAAGACAACAAAGACATTTTGCAATATGAGAAAAGAGGTGTTTTCAGAAGGTTGTGTGGAGAGGAAGAGACAGAGAGCAAAAAGAAAGTCCAAAGAGAGCACTGGTAAAGTATTGCAAGTCTTTATTGTGACAGCTGAGGACATATATTTTACTGTGTATGCTGTTTGGCAGCTCCTCTAGGTAGATAACTGTATCATGTGAGAGGTGTGTGTCTGTCAGAGGCAGCGACCCACATACATGGATGGATGGCTTAGGGCACATAGGTGGAGAAGCAGACCAACTTTAAGAGACGGGGTTTTTATTTTTCCTCAAGTAGTCTGACATGTTTTGACAGCACTGCAGAAGTCTTCATCCTTGAAACATGGCACAGAAAAATCCTTCCCTGCTGTGCTCACTAGTGAGCTTTTTGGTTTAGCTTCGGATACAAATGAATGCATCTCTTCTTTTATGTATGTGTTTTTGCACGGATATCACAGTAAGGGAAGACAAGATGGTGCAGGTGGTGGAGTCAGTGCCAGACAAGTGCTGTTCTGCCCTTCAGGCATTTAAATGTAATTTTCATGCTTTTATTTTGACAGACTTTCGGTTTATGCAGACTCTTATTTTGACATTTG
>JAPZDZ010000015.1:1233749-1244027 GCA_029783805.1 Acanthurus tennentii
AAGAAGGAGGATTTCCTGAGTTATGAGTTTATTAGGTACAACCTTAAAATGGTAAAATGCAAACTGCGGAACTGGTTGGGTATGTGGGGGTTGAGGGCTGGGGCAGTGCTGCACACTGAAATGCAGGTTTATACCCCCAGACTACATCTGGTTAGCCAGACTAACTGAAGCCTGCTGTTGCGTTTGCTTTGTATTTCAGGAAGTAATTATCTTTTTCAGTTCAGTGATTAACTGTTTTTTTCCTGTAAAAAGAATTCTTAAAGATTGATGCATATACAACAGATGAAAGCAAACCCTGAACACTAAAACATTGATGGTAACAATCTAATGAGCAGCATTCATCCCACAATTAAAAATTAGCAGGAAGATACAAAAAAAGAACACTGAATTCAACCTTTAAATATTTAAAATTATCTCCTGTAAAAAAAGGCTACTTTTCTGTTGTTGTTTTTTTTTTACTCCATCAATTTTTCCCCCTTACATTGTGTTCTGCAGTATTTCCTGTTAATGAAAAACTTGACAATGATATTCGATTTTCACTCATTGATGTACCAAGAACTATGCATGCAGTACCATACTGTACTGTACCCAATAGTGGAACTTTTAAAATATTAACATACATACTCTAACCTAAGGCTTGCTCTTGAGAATTTGCAAGTGGTTGGTTGATTTTATTTTGGTTAAAACTGTATCATATAATTCTTATTTTGAGGTGTCTTGAAACATGTCTGAAAAGGCCCTTCAAGCTCAAAGATGGTGAATATGCAGCTCAAAATGAATTATTGTAATTAAGACCTTGCTTATCATATTTTTTGCCCATATGTATACCTCTGCAGCAGCACCATATAGTGTCTCCTCGCTGTTCGGACGCTATCATTGCCTCCTCATCATTGTCTCCAGTCGTTAGTTTATTATGACTCTGTGTGCGGAGTAAAAGGTCAAATCTGTGCCATTGCAATCATGCCCTCGTGCGTCTCTCGCTGAGCAGCATTAATTTTCTGCAGAAGATATATGTCTGCCTAGAGAGACGACGTCCTCCTGCGCATGCGTCTGCAGGCGGGTTCTTACAGCTGATGTTGCATTCGAGCACTCTATATAAGCTCGTATATTCAAAGCTTATTCCTCAAACTTGCCTTTGACGAATATTCACACTTAAAAAAAAATCTAAAGCTTGTTTGCTTGAGACACTCGAAGAAAGGAAGCTGATTAATTTTAGCCACATAAAAATGAAAGGCCTTGTTATAGAATGGTTAAGCTACGCTTTTCCTGCTTTCATTTGTGGCAATCATGACTGAGAATTTTGTCAGCCTTTATCTATTTGTGTTCACACAGATGACATAGCTGGGGAGCTATCCTGGCTTTATTTCTTTCTTCGAACAATCTCTTTGGGCCCTTTTCCCCCTACTGTATGAGAAGCAGGCCTAACTTATAATGTTGTTTTTGTATTATGTTGTCAGTATGTTGATACTATTAACAAACACTTTGTTTATTTTATTTGCTGAAAGAAACCCAAAGAAGGGGTATGTGGAAACTCTTATTTTGCTGTACCATTGTTTTTTTAATGTCTTTTAACAGCCACTGTGCTTACCATTGTATTTTATCATAGCAAGCTAAATAGACAAACAAATTCTAACTCAAAACACTATGGTTTTCTTTTGAACTCACTTTCTTTTCTGTCCTTTTTCTTCTTTTCTTTTCTTTTCTTTTTTTCCCAAAGAAAGTCTCTAGCTCTTCTAAATGTTAAGGAAGTCAGTGAGATGCAAATGAAAATTGGTAAGTCGTTCATTAAAGATTAGCCTATAATTTCTTTTTATTGTCAAACCACTATTTTCAAGGTCAAGAATGAAGTTTAATTCACATTAACTTTTTATGTAAAAAAATAAACCACTTTAAATGATAAAAAATCTATTGAATCATGTAATCATTACAGCAACAAAAAAGTTTAGAAGGGAATTTAAATAAAATACAGTCAACATCAATTAATGTCCAATTATTATACGAATAGAAACGAAAAAAAGAAAGTAAAACAAAGTCCTCTGAATATTCCCGACTGCACATGAAAGCAGCACAACACATGCACACCGTACCCGCAATCAACAGCGCACACACAGCCGCTACCTGCCAGGCGGAATGGACGTATACTCCGATACCCAAAGCTTTATCCTCAGCCCAGCGGAGCCGCAGGAAAAGCCAGGCCCGACATGACAGCGCCGGGACGGGAGCAGAAATCCCGCCAGCAGCCGCGGGTGACCGTCCGGCCAGAGACGATGTGGGCTGCGGGTCGCTATGCCGTGCTGGCCGCCCTGTGCGCCCTGTGCTATAGCAACTCTCTCCGCGGGGAGTTGGTGCATGACGATGTGTGGGCTATCATCAACAACCCGGACGTCCGACCGGGCTCCAGCCTCAGAAACATCTTCAGCAACGACTTCTGGGGCAAGAGGATGGCGGACAATACGAGCCACAAGTCCTACAGACCGTTATGTATCCTCACCTTCAAGTAAGTTCTGAATGCTGTCTCAACTCCGCTGTTTTCATCCCACCGGAGCTCCGAAAACAAACAGTTAGGGACAGTGCAGCCGTTGGGTTATTGATATTAGCCCGCTGTGGAAGTCCAGCTGCTAATGCATGAAAGCTATTTTAACGTGCAACGAAGGCTGACGTCATGCAGCTGTCCTCTTGTGAGGAGAAGCTGTTGCATGCCCCATTGCAAACTTTAAACTAAATCAAGCTAAATATTTCTCACTATACTGCTTTTAATTGTCTTTTCGTAGCATCATATGAGACAGACACTATCACCAAGTCTCCTTAACAGATGCACTGAAAGAGTATGATAGGAACACTATATCATATTGGGATTTTTTTCAATGACTTCAGCTCCAATATAAATGTGTAAAGAGGTCTATCGGGTTACCGGAGGGAGAGCATCTCGGCCGGCCAGCTGCACAATTGAACTTGTTCTAGCACATCCCAATCCTCAAAATCCACAACATTGGTTTGATGCAACGTCAGATTTAAGTAATAAAGGAATTCAGATGACACTGAGCTAAAAATACACACAGAGAAAGGGCTTATGTGGAACTTGTTGCGCAGCTTTTTTAATGACTTTCACTTCCATGGTAGTGGAGTTGAAGGTGCGCTGCGTGGGTGAGAATGATAGGAGATTGCGATAAAGTTCTCGAAACAGCGGGCGATGTCATGGGAAAACACGGGATGTTTTGAAGTGTGCTGTGCCTCCAGGAGGGCGGGTCTGCTGCGCTAAGTTTGGCGTTGGACTTCTGTCGGAAGAACCTTGCCAGCATCCAGAACAGGGTGGGATTTTGTTATAAATGATATTATGTTGCAGTGATTGCATTAGAAAAAAAGAGGAAAGCCCACACAATGTTCGCAAATGAAGGGAAGTGAGCCAAACTAAGCCTTGCTGATGCAAATGTGGATTGAAACAGTGCCAACCATGTCAACCTGCTTTTTTGTTTTCATTATATCATTTAATTTAGAGTGTAGTATTAGAGTATAATACAAAAATTATAATTGATCTGTATCTTTGTTGTGAGAAACTACTTAGGTATTAAAAACAGTGACCCAGAACACTGGATTGGTGCTTTAAGTTATAGTCATGCAAAAGAACCAGTGGTGACCAGTGACTAGGATTGTCAATGGCAACATATACTCTTATAGTTATATACATATAGTCATACTCTTATACTATACTCTTAAAATATAGTACAGCCTGTCCAAAACAGTCGAGGACTGAAAGCTGACAACAAATGTGCGGTCAAATTATAATCTTTCCTTGCTCGCTCTTTGATCACAGCCTATCTGCTAATGGATTTTGTGCCTGGTACAGACAGATAGTAAAATAGTAGTATGTTGGTTGACATAATAATTTTTGCATTCACAAATAACTTTAGAAAAAAAAATCATAAGGAATCTTGATTTTTTTTCCCTTATTGTGACCAAATTATAGCCTGTATGGAACACTGCACAGCAGAAAACATAAAACTGTCAGTGCTCTTTGGAGAACAACACTGTGTCTAAACCACCACAAACATAACTCTGACTTTTCTTACCTTGAGTTTGTGTGCAACTTGTTGTGTGTTGGGCTGCAGACATGCTGACAATGATGTCTTAGTTGGACAGTAATGGTAATATTAATGGTAATGACAAATTTTAACACCGGACACTGTGAGCTTTTACTGTTAAATGTAAAATGCATTTACTAAAAAAAAAAAAATGTCTTTTATAAAATAAAGACAAGCATGTTCTGATTAGAGATTGAGTTAGAGTGTACTTAAAGGCTGATTAAAGAATGATAATCAGTAGAAGAAAAGAGGTTATAGCAATAAATTGGCAGGCCATATCCCTAAAATATATTTGAGACTGTCAGAAATGAACTATCTGAAGATTTTATTAGAAACTGAATAACTGTTGAAGTGAACACAAATCAAAGTAATAAACACCTAAATTATAATAGAAATGGATGTTGTTCATCCTCACGTGACTTGTGGAGGCTGTGCAGTAATTAACCACTGTCTGAGCCAAGGTCAGCCCATGGGTGTTTGATTTTGCTTTGAAGTTAGAAAGATACATCATTTGCCAAGGTCTCACAGCAACAATAATTGTAATTTAACACAAATTTCTTGATTACTATGCCACTCAACCTTTTGGATGAACTCAAGAAACAGCCACCTGACCACCTGCTGTCCTCAGTGCTTAAAAAGCAATCTTTAATATAACATCCCCAACAAAATACTTACAATTAGGATGAATGTAAAAGATGGGCCTGAACTAAATGGACTGAAGGTTCATTTAAAACACCGACATTCAAATCCTGAATTAGCTTTCAGACTTGCATATCACATACATCGCACAGCTCTGCAGGGTGTTGGAGGAGTGGGTGAAGCTGAAAAACAGATGCTGACAGACAGCTGCTGAGAGATGGCAAGTTTTAAAGGAGAGCTTTAAGAGCTGACCACTTTCGGGGAAATGTCCGGAGTCTATCTAGAGTTTACCTATCCTTTTCTATGTTGTGTAACAGACATACGAACAGACATGAGAATGGTATCAATCTTCTCAACCAGCTCTCTGCATCAAGGAAATTAATTTTTTCCTCAAACTGTCTAAAACTACATCCGTTTTTTGTATTCAATTTTCCAAGGAACTCCATTCAGGGGAAACCAGGAAGCTTGTTTCGGAATGTGTTTAGCCAATCTGGTGACAGACATAATGTGTCTCCAGCCAGTGCTCCATCAGCAAACCCTGCCTTTAGCACAGTCCTTGACTGTGAGTGTGGCTACCCTGTGTGTGTGGTCAGGCATAAGGGCTTCCTTGTTCGAAGATGCTCTGTCTAATTACCCAAAAGTGTAACAACGTCTCAAGCAACTGCCTCTCTGGTATTACAGTTCTTGTTGAAGAAAATATTTGAGCCTTAATGCTTCCTGGAATGGACAGCATTGCAGGAGCATCTGTGCTTAGAAACACACTATCAGCGCTTAATAACAAGTGTGTGCTGGAGACAGCAGAGCCACAGTAAAGGCCAGAGACACCGCAGGAAAAGGTGATCTTTCAGGAGTGGCAGGTGTTGCTCTAATGTGCACATGGTTGTAGCTTCCGGGGCTGTTTGGCCATCAGCCTCTCTGTGCCGTCTTCATCAGCTTGTCATGTGAAGGACACTTGTTCACATAAAAAGCAAGTTTGCCACACTTTTTTCCTTATCTATAAGACAGCATTTAGCTCAATCCTAGACCCTTTATGTACATGGAGGAGGGTGTGTATACAAGAAAAGGCACACAGCATTTGCTCTCTGGAGAAATAATGAGTGATGTGTACTTTGGTCCTCATTAAGGTACATGCTTTTAGCTTGATCATAGAATTAATGGCACAGAGTCAAGCCTTTCTTTGCAAGAAGAGCAACAAAAGGAAAATTAAATATGTATTTTGTCATTTGATGTGCAAGAATTTTTGTTATGGCACATGATTATACTTATGGGAACACTCATTTTGCAAGTAAAAAACTTAAATATGCTACATTTTAAAGAGCCTCTGAGTCATCAGAAGGAGGCAGTGTAACATGGGAGGAATAAATTTACGTTAAACTATCCCTGTAGCTACATGCATGTAGGCCAGTACTGATTTTAATATTATACAGCTGAGTTAAATTCTATTAGTTTCTACAATCACATAACTGGAATAAGCATTTTTGAAATGGGTCTTTTCAATTTCAATTCTAAGATAGAGATATTTAATGAACAGGACCTATGTAGTGTAAATATTAAGTACTTGCTCTCTGGTTGAATACCCTTTTACCTATTCGACCTCAAACATATTTTTGGCATTGCTAGACTTCAGATTCTTGTCACTTTTTGGCCAACATACCAGAGAATCCACCATGATGACGTTTTAGTAATCATCCACCACTTCCAAAAATTTGTTGACTTGTCAGTTACTCACCAGAAGTATATAATTTTTTCCATGTAAAACAGGGGTCAAGTTTTCCATCCAAAAGCAAAAGCTGGAAAAAGCTCCAAAAGCTGGAATAAAATGCTTGCAATACAGTCCATTAACGGTTTTACCACTGATTATACATCCGAACAAATAAGGCGCTGTATAAAACATAAATAAAATCAGAATGGGTTATAAATAATAATGGCCCAATTCATTTGCATACCACTTTCAATTCATTTGTATACCGCCTTTCCAGGAGTACCCCTTTCATATCTAATCATGATAGCTTCAGCTGTTACCAATTGACCTGTTTACCTGTGGAATGTTCCAAACAGGTGTTTTTTAAGCATTCCAATACTTTCCCAGCCTCTCTTGTTGCCCCTTTACCAACTTGTTTGTAACATGCAAGTGGTATCAAATATTAAAAAGCATATACTTACAAAATTTATGACGTTAATGAGGTAACACATCAAATCAATGTTTTTAATACATGTCGAATAGGACTAGCAAATAATTGAATTTTTGTGGTCTGGTTGTGGACTGCTTTCATATAGCGCTTTTCTAATCTTTCGACTACTGCCAGCACAAGTCAACATGAACCCATTCACACAAACAGAAATACTGTGAGTCTTCTCTACAAAGTGCCAACCTGCTTATCAGGAACCCCATGAAGAAAGTAACCATGCAGCTCCCTCTGCTACTACTTTAAGCTTGTGAGGTTTTAAAGGAGGAGCTTGGCTGAGTGATAGGAGGTAGCTGGAGAAAATATATGAAAAATTTTGTGTTTCATTTACATAGGATGCAAAAGTAACAGTGTTGTGTGGGAAACAAACTGAGTGCTATGGCTGGGTGTTCTGTGAAAAAACACCCAGATCCAAACTGTGGGGATGTTTCACCTTTTCCCGTCTAAAATGTAACTTTGCAGGCTGATGACAATTTTAAATATTGATTTAATTTGTTAACTTACTCAGTTTTTACAGCTCTGACTGACTTGTACTCATGTGAAGTAAAACATGAGCTGTAAGCTGATTCATTTAAGGAAGGACTCATTTATGCATTCACAGAAACAGATGGGTGCACTCCTTCCACACCTGTGGCCTGGGGGACACTTCTCTGTGTATTTGTCAGCTTTTCATATGGGCAGGAACACACCCCCACCCACAAGCACACACATTAGTCTGTAGAAAACCTCAAGGTAATGTGCAGTCAGTCCAGCATTTTCCTTTCTGTGCCGATGAACACTGCAGGGTTTTTTTGATCAAGGTGAAGGACACACACAATAGGAGTAAATACACACACAATGCAGCCCACTGAGCAGTGATTATGGTGAGGAAACAAGGGAAATGGTAAAAGAGAAAGAAAGAAATGGAGAGAGAGTTAGATAGTAGGAGGCCATGCAATGAAAATAGAAACACAAGGACAGATGACACAAGACAGGGAAGGAAAAAGTGGTGATGGATGCTCATCCGGTAAATGATGAGCAGGGGAGGAGGACACAGCCATAGCAAATAATGGGAAGAGACAAGAGAAGGCGATGTAGAGTGAAAAATAAGAAGTGACAAAGATGAGGGGTAAGAAAGTGATAGATGACACTGTTGGAGTTTAAGAAGTTTAAGAGAAGCTGACTCAGGAGATGTCATTTCCCTGCTGTTGCTATCTGTGTTAGAATAAAAGAAGTTATCACCTGAAGTTCAAAGATCCAGGATATGCTGTAATTTTGCCAGCCATTAAACTATCTACTGTTTCAGAAGGAGCTCTCTCACTTTATCCTGAATTTATAGCATATCTGAAGTTTTTTTTTTTTTTTTTAACCTGTTTTCAGTTTTCTGCCCCCCTTGCCTGCAGTGGTTCGTTCAGCCTATTTTACATTGCAGGGATTTGGAAAGGCATATTACCATAGCTGTTAACTGCTGATGCAATGCTCTCCAGAATAATTAACAACCTATTTTTTGTATCTTGCAACTTTCCTTTGGGTCATGGCCCAGTCTTGAGTATAAGAGAATATATCAGAATGAAGGATAGGAAGTCATCACACTGCTGCTGCTGCTGCTGCTGCTGCATGATCACAGTTATCTCCTTCACCTCTCCAGCCCAGCAGTCACACAGGTCAGCCCACATAGGTCTGTCTCACTGGATGTGATCAAACCTTCCATGCTTGGTCTCAAATGTCCCTGATGTCAGATCCTTTTTACTTTTGCACTGCCTAAAAGTGGCGTAGTCGGTATAGCAAATACATTTTCCTTTGCCCCCTGGGAAACATATTTTGACTTTTTTCAGGTTCTGTTAAGGTTTTTTTGCAAACTCTGTTTTCCATGTTATTTCTCATGAACTTTGTTTTATGATTCAAGCATCTGTTTTTCATTAGATAGAGTCTAATCATATTTTAATGGAATAGAATTCTAACAATTATAACAACAAGAAAACATTAAAAATTTAGCACAAACACCTACTTGCTGTGGAGCTTAAAGTAATTATAACAGACATTTTGTCAATGTTACCATTGTTCCGGATGGTCCTTACTAAAACCACAGATGCTAAAAAAGCTTATGTGACATATACAAAACAAACACACCTCAGTTGTCACCTGACCTCTCTCTCTCTCTCTCTCTCTCTCTCTCTCTCTCTCTTTCTCTCTTTCTCTCTTTCTCTCTCTGTATTTCTTTCTCTTTTCAAATCAGAATCACTACACACAAAATAGCCAAACAAGCAAGTTTAGGTAAAGGTGAGCCGATAACACAATATGGTGCCAAAATCATTAAATAGGTGCCATTGTCAGTCTGCAAGTTCCCAGAGCCTGTTCCAGTGTGCACATGACTGATTTAACTTATATTTGTAAAAATCTAATTGGTTGAAAAGTCATCCCTACAATAATGGTGCAATAATAATGTTTTTTTGTTTCTTTACTTAATGATAGCATGATGTTTTATTTTCAATATCATCTGGCTCTTTGTACAGCACTGCTATATATAGTATAATATACATTTTTATTTTCATTTTTTACATATGTGTGTTTCCAAGCAACGATGGAAACCCTGTCTTTGCATCTTATTTTGATCACTCTGTTTTAATAAAAGTGCTTGTGATATCTTGGGTTTGCTTTATTTTATCTCCAGTCAAGTGTGTGGATAAATAAAACAAGGTGTGAAAAAAACAAATGCCAGACAAGGGCAACAATGAGAGAGTTGATAGAATAAGCTGATGGTTATTATTATAGTTAAATTAATTACGGGTAGGAAATGCCAGGCACAAATCGATTTGATAACGATTCAGTAGGTAATGCACATTTTATTGCTTTGGAATTGAATTGTTCATTTGTAAGAGAAGGAAGGAGGGTAATTTGTTGTTAAAAGTCACCCAGTCCAGTGAAAAAAGAGCAAGACAACACAGGCAAACTGTAATAACATAAGGCAGTTCACAAGCACAATACAAGAACAATACCTATGATTAAATATACAGTCAGGTCCATAAATATTGGGACATCGACACAATTTTCATTTTTTTGGCTCTTAACACCACCACAATGGATCTGAAATGAAACGAACAAGATGTGCTTTAACTGCAGACTTTCAGCTTTAATTGAAGGTATTTACATCCAAATTAGGTGAACGGTGTAGGAATTACAACAGTTTATATGTGTGCCTCCCACTTTTTAAGGGACCAAAAGTATTGGGACAAATTAACAATCATAAATCAAACTTTCACTTTTTAATACTTGGTTGCAAATCCTTTGCACAATGACAGCCTGAAGTCTGGAACACAGAGACATCACCAGACGCTGGGTTTCATCCCTGGTGATGCTCTGCCAGGCCTCTACTGCAACTGTCTTCAGTTCCTGCT
>JAPZDZ010000015.1:1272784-1287205 GCA_029783805.1 Acanthurus tennentii
CTCCATATGTAAAGTGTCTTGAGACAACTTGGTTGTGAATTGACGCTATATAAATAAAATTGAATTGAATTGAATTGTTTCACAAATGCATGGAAACAATAAAAAGACAAATATGCATTTTTCACTTTCAATAGGTTATTAATACATTGTACACCTCAAGACCATGGTGGCCTAGAAGTTAAAAGGACGGTACTACCAGAGAATCAAAAATACATGTCTTTTTTACCTTAAGTGCTAATTAAACCTTGCAAGGCAGCTGGACTGACAAGATTTTAAGTCCGAAATCTAACAGGTCCATCTTTAGTTTAATTCTTTCGACAGCAAGAAGTGGCTGCATACCTGTATACAATGGAGTTCACCAAAGAGTTAAGTGTGGATGCTGCAATAGCAGCAGTTTTGTCTGAACTATACAAAATTTATTTTATGGATATGCGAAACATTCCATCTGACATGTCAGATTAGTGCTACTTATCCATATAGATTGTTTTGATAAATTGCTGAGTTTAGAGATATTGGCCTTAGAGATGTCTGCCTTCTCTCGGGAACAGTGATACTAGCCTCAGCAATGCATTTTTAAAAAAAAATAGTGACTGGCTTACCCAAGTTCTACACAGAACTTTTTGTAAGCAGTTTTATGTTAAAACTAACTTTCTCAAATTTTTTTTATTTAACTGTATTGACGATGTGTCAGTGTTAGCCTTTGGGGTGTGGCTTTTAGTCCATGGCTAATGAAGGCATAAGGTCAGGATTCAATAGAAACATAGAAGCCCAGTGACTCACGGTCTTGTCTGTCTGTCCTAAGCTACAGGTCTATATGTCTTAGACACTTGTGCCGTAGAACATAATCACTGTTAAACAATCAGAAAATAACTGTTTTATTCTCAGATTTACTGCTTGGTGCTGGGTAACACAGTCCCTTCTCTTCATTCACTCTCTAGTTTGCTCAACTAACACTGCTTTCTCACTGAGCCTTGGAAGATCGACAAAGTTACGTGTTGTGTTTGCAAATAGTTAGACATTTGCTACATATTATGCTATTATTTAATATTCTTGGATGTTGCCAGTTACTGTCACCTCATTTTTCAGGTAATCCCATGCTCCCGGTCTTGCTTTAATAAGCAAACTTTACAACTGATGTTAAATTCAGCCAATAAGCTTTGCCGAAGCAGCCACAATGTCAAAATTACTTTAAGTAAATCTTATGTCTGCTGCAAATAGTCAAAAAATTCAACAGGAGCTTACTGACAATGTTACCACAACAATGACTGTCAGTTTCATCATGAAAAGTTATTTTTAAACCATTCCTCTCAAATAGATAGACATTTCTCTCAGACCAAATGAGTGTTTTATTCCTGGCATTTCAGTCTAATTTGGATTGGTTCTAATTATTAAATAAAATACACGGTATACTAAAGGCAACTAGCAACATACCAACAGGAGGCAAGACACATCTTTAAATTAAAAGACAATTAACAAATGTAACCACTTGCTTTTTTCAACTGTGTTGTGTAATTGGACATTTTGTAAAGCAAGACTTTGGCATCAAAAGGAGAAGCGTTTCTTCTTCCTCCCTCACTTGTGCTTCCATTTTACCCATCTTCTAACCCTCCTTTGCCTCCCTCTCACTCTTTCTCTGTCTATTAATTCTGTTAATCTCCTCCCCCCTCGGTTGAACGGGGGAGTTTCTCTTGCAGCAGTGAAGTTGTCTGCAGAGGCCAGCAGCAGGATTAGCAGTGATTTCTATTCAGACAGGTTTCCAAACCTCACAGAGGGGAAAAGAGTGAAAGTTGGGGGCATTAATGACACTCACTGCAGTCCTGCAGCTCTGAAACAACACAGCACAACACAACAAGAGCCCAACAGCACTCTATTGACTGTTTATTAGGCCTGACATCAGATTATAACCATGCTGTAAATGCATGTGCAAACACAACAGTGAGATTAGCTTCTGACCTTGCAATTGTGTTTCCGTGGTGACATATGGCTGTCACGGTGCTGCCTCAGCTCATCATCCCTTTAACTGTAGAATAGAGAGGGAAATATGTGCTGTAAATTAAACCATTTAACTGCAAAAACAACACAGCTCAGCAGAGTAAATGTTTCACTGGAGGTAGAGACACACTTTACGGTTGACTGCTGTTGTGGTTCAAATGGAGAGCAAGATACTCCCACTCCCACAATACACCTCAACATACAAACACACACACAAACTTTCAGTTTTTCTTAAATCTAACCATCAAACATATTCACACATGACCTCTTCTGCTGACTATTCTACTGGCTGGATTGATTCTCAAACATGCCATCTTTGGCTTTTCTACATGATTGAAGTCAACCATCCACCCAGAAACCATCGTCTGAATGTAATAATGCACCCAGTCAAAGCTTTATCTCTAAACCTGCATCCCTTTAGTACTGTAAGCAGTGCAAGTGAATCAACATCCTTTTTAATGATAGGAATTGCTCAACATTTAAGGCAGCTTAGTTCCAAAAACAGTGCAAAGCTGCCAATATGTTGTCACTCTCACAGAAACCTATTATTGATACAGCAAAATTAGGATGGAAATCTGATAAAAACAGATGTCTTGTCAACAGATGTTTTACGCAGAAGCATTAATTGCAGATGCATCAGGAAGACAGATGATTAGCAGCATAAAATATCCACCATCAAGAGTATAGCCATCTTCAGTTTGAGGATGTCCCCTGTGGAAGCCATATTTAAGCCTTAGATTTCTTGCATTGCACAAGATACATAGATACAGATGCACGTTCCTCTTAACTTGTCTATTCAAATGTAAGGATTTTATTGGGTATTGGATCTTTAAAAAGAAGCTAAACTAATCTAAATCAGCCTAAGTCACTTTGTATGCACTCGGGTAATAGACACGTCCTTCTGTCAGACAGTTTGTGTGTCCGTTGAATTAGAGGCAAACCTTGGTCTTCAGCAAGACAGCCTCACTCCATCAGGACAGCTACTGCCATCCCAGGCAGACTGAGAACATGACCTCTTTGGCACTGTGTTGTATAACCTTTGACCCAAGAGAAGGAAATTTGCACACAGTAAAAGGAATTAATTTGGATGTGGATATGCAGGCTTAACAGTGTGTTCACATAGAAAGCAAAGCAAATTTTGGTTTGTATTAAAACTATGGCAACAGGATAATTTATTGAATACACATAAGATTTGCGCGTTAGACAAATGCTAGCAAGCAAAGGCAGGAAGCAACTGTAGGTTTATGTGTGTTTGTGTTTGTGTTCAGTTAAAAAGCCTCAACAGTCTCTCATTCTCATTCACCTCTGGTCTCTTTTCGTTTTTTCTCCCCTTTTCTGTTTTAGTTAATTAAGTATAATTCATTTTCACTCCAGTCAGCAGTCACCCAGCAGTTGAGGTCAGCAGTCTGTGGCTCACTGCTGCAGACAGGTTGAGAGGTGAATGCGAATTTAAATTCACTTTTTAATCCCAGAAGTTTGAAAAATAAACTTTGAGCTCTCCTCCCATCTTAAAATTTCTCTGCACTTTGGGTGTTTGGTGGTCTGACTTTGCACACGGCTCCTCTCCGAAGTTGTATGGTGCTCAGCAAGTGACTCAGCCAGCAGCAGCTCTGTTTACCTGGTCACCAGTTCACACAAATACACAGAACTGGTGTATTTGCCTCACCTCTTAAATTAACTTTGCATACAGCCATGCCACATAAAAAATTGGCAATGCTTTCTAAGTAAAGATTCCACAAAATTTGTAGTTCTGTTTTCACAACTTAAGTTTTATTCTTATAGTTTCTTATAGTTATATAGTATCACATACACCTGTTTCATTTTAGTTTCTTTCTTCTTAACATTTTGAGACTACAGCTATTATTATTTTTATACAAGGTTTGTCACAATATTAGATTCTCAATCCACAATTATCGTGGAATTGAAAATCTGTAGAAAATTTGAAAAAATCTATGCTATATTGACAGATATATCTTAAACTTTAACTTTGTTTTTTCCCATTATGTCAAATGAAATATACTTAAAATATGAGAACAGGGAGTTTACAAGAAACTCAACAACTTTAATTGTCCAAAACTATACAAAAAGAACAATTACACCTAATGAACTTCCCTTTTTATGTCTGTTAGAGCCAAAATGCAAGTATTTTATTTTATTTTTTATACAAATCAATTAAGCAAGAGGGAACCACATTTCAATTTCATTATACAACCTGTTGTATAATGATAAATAAGCTTCTTTGTATCCTTGTATGACAAAGCAAGAAAGAGAATGATGTAAGAGGCTTTCCATCATTTTAACAATATCAGAATATCATTTTTATATCTCACAGCTATCATCAATACCAGTTACCACCAACCACCCTATATTTGTGCAGTTTAATACTTATAGGTGTTGTCAGTGTCAATTTGTCGTGTTTCCTTGTTCACACATACACTGTTCATGTCATTCTGCTCTGCAGTGATTCAACAAACTGCATCACCTCAGTGAATCCAACTGTCTCTTTTAAACTCAGCTTGTTTGAATAGAACAGCTCAGTCTTTGTTCCTGCTCACACAGCATTGCTTTAGCTGTCTGGGCTCTTTGCTACAGGCCGGCAGCTCACTCAGAAGCTGATTTACTCACTTGTTTTCTAAAATACTTATGATAAAATATCGAAATTCTTGTTTAGTCACTTTACAATAGAATTGTTGAAGAGTTACTTGGACAAGATCTTGAGTTGTTTGATTTTTGTTATTTCTTATTGTTACATCATGAAATGTTTTTGAAGAATGATGTGACTGTGGATTGCTTGACTTATCATTGCTACAAACTTATTTCCCCCAGTGGGACAATGAGGCTGAACTTGAACTTAAACTTGATACTTGTCTTGGTTTAGTTTCAGAAGGGAATCAATTCTCTTATGTGTGTCCTCAGATGCATACAGTAATTAGTTCTTTTGACCACTTTTTACTACAGGCACTGATGTTGTGACATATGCCATGTTTTAGGTTGACACTCCAATCATGTCTTTGAAAGAGTTGAAAGATAGCTTTAAGATTAAGATTGTACTGTAGAACAGAGTGGAAATTTTTCTATGCTGAAAACTTTTATGTTTCAAGACATTCTGGATGAACAAACAAAGAAAATTTTTTTTTTTTAGAATAAGGCAGAAATCAACATGCTGCCCAAATAACTAATTTTGTCCCTAATATTGAGTTGGATCCCCTCATGCCGCTCTTAACAGTTCTGATCTGTACAAGCATGGACTCTACAAGTTCTCTGAAGATCTTCTTTGGTATTTGGCAGCAAGGTATTAGTAACAAATCCTGCAAGTCCAGTATGTTATTTTGTACCATTATTGAAAAATTTTGCTGTGTGTCAAGGTGTATTATCCTGCTGCCTTCTGGCATGATTGCCATGAAGAGGTGCACTTGATCTACATTTAAGGAGATGACAAGTCAAAGTGACACCTACATGACTGTTGGTATCTTAGGTTTCCCAGAAGAATATTGCATGGTTTCCATTTTGACCGTCCTCTCATCTTCTGCTATTGATGCTAGTGGTCATTCAGGACAATATTTTGCATAAAGCTAGAAGTTAAAGTAGTAATTAAATGTGTCCCTAGCTAGACCCAATTGAAAAGAAAAAACTGGCAGAGACATGCAGCAAATACATTTAGTTTCCACTTTATTAGGCACACCAAGCTAAAATTCATGCAGTTTTTGATTCCCTTGAATTGAATTGCTTTATACTGACAGGTGTTTCCTGGCAACTGTACCTACCGTGTTTCTTTGTGCCTGCGTGTGTGTTTGTGCATGCGTGTGCATGTGTGCGTTAGTGCTAGTGTGTGATTGTGTGTATGTGTGTGTGTATGGGTGAGTGTAGTACAGTACTGTGAGTCAGGGGGCACTTGTCTACGGGCTGATTGTGGTGTTTTTTAGAGGGAATTAGCGTAGGATAATCTCATTTTCTGCAGTGGTAATTTACATGCCTTTGGTTTTCAGTGTTGCATAAACTACTTACATACACACACACAATGTTGTACTTCTGTATTTGTAAGGACCCTCATTTACATTAAGCATTCCCTAGAATCTACCCTGAATGTAACCCCTAAATGCCTTGTTTTTCACTGTATCATTTAATCTCTTTTAAACACTTTTTCCATTAGGTTACTAATATTTCCTTTTTTTATTTAATCCACTTTACTCTATGTCAATAATCTACACATTTTTTTATAAGTCGTGTTCCTTCTCTTACATTTGCCCTTTACTGTACTGACCTTAAGGAGATAACATGAGCCAGAGCCTCGATGCCTTTTTGTAGTCCCCTTACAAAAACCCTTAACATAAGCCTACATAAAACCTAAATGTAACCTTAGCCTCTAAGAACAAGTTAAAAACTTCAACTAGCCATTTGAAGTTGTGAGGATTTGGCAAAATGTCCTCACTTCAAAAGATCCCTTCATTTTATCGGATTAACGAAGTACAAGACACAAGTACACAATCTGTGTTATCAGTATCAATGTGTTACATCTTTTGTACTGTTATTGTAGTGAAGTTGATTGACTGCATTAAGTCTGCTCCTATCTGTGCTATTTTGCAGAAAGAATTCTCAGTCTTTGTAGTTTTAATCCACTCTGTTGTCAGCATGCAATCTATACTGTATTATATTTGCTATTGTTTCTCATGTTCATTAACTCCAGTTCCTCCTCATCTCTGCTGCTGTGTAGGCCATTAAGTAGACAGGCAACAAATCATTTTTCATTTTTCTATCAAAGCTTCCACTTACGACTCTTTTTCTAAATTTATCAGTCAAGGACAACAAGCTACAATAAAATACACCAACTTTTGTCGCATTCAAGTTAAAGAAATACTCCACTAAAAACTAGCTGTGAGAAAGAAAACTCTGAAAATATTCTGTATGTATATGCTTTTCTTCTTCCTGCTTCTTAGATTTCTGATGCACCTCTCACTCTTTCACCAATGTATTAACATTTCACTTAATTTATGAGTCAAAATTAGTTGTATTTTGTGTATTTCAAATTCAAATAAAGTGTTTAAAATGATCAAAATACCGTTTTTGTTCACAGAGCCAGGTTGTTTGAAATAATCAATACAGCCACTTTTTTCTGGTTAAATAAAAAGGATCTTAACCCTTTGACAAAAAAGTTTTATATCTATAGGGATCCTTTTGGAAATGTTGTTAGAGACATATAAAATAAATGTTACCATGCGACAGTGTCTTGGCTCCAGCCATAAAAAACAGTCTAAAAAATACCCCAAATTTCCCATTTAGGTATTTACAATATATCCTTTGTAGAAAAGGATTTCATTTGATGGAGCTTGGGGCTTGCTCGTATATGGCGGTGGTTCCTCCTTTTATAAGAATTACTTTTAAGGTAACCTCTTAGCACAAAAGAAAGGAAAGCAAAATGTCATGGGCATTTTTGATGGAAACCTTGGTGTTGTACACTTGTTGTAAACTGCTGTTTATTTGTATCAAAACTCACGAGCTTGAAAGCAGTGTTGCTAGAACAACAGGCAAACATGAGCTGTTTTTTTTTTAGCTTCAACGTGACTCCTTTTAATATGCTAATTCTAGTATTTTTGCTAATTTTTCTGTTTTGACATGTTTGAAATTTGTCTAAAGCAACACACAATAAAAACTGGAAATTTCAATGCTTTGCAGTGCCCTTAGTCCGTCCTTATGGCCCACAACTTAGGAAGCATTGATGTAGCGGTTTAAGACACCAAAGCAACATCCCTGGCTCAGGAGTGGGTTGGGACATGTTGTTACATTTTATTAATGTTTTCTAAGGAAAAACAATCTATGCAGCTCATTTTTGAAAGCCTCTTCCTATAAATTTTATTAATCAGACTTTAGTGACTTCAAGAGGCGCTGGTTTTTCCGTCCCGTATTGTTATTTTGATCTCTTGTATTTAATGGTGGTAGCACTTTCACCACAGATCTTACACCAGACAGTAAAGGATGCAGTTCAAAGGCAAACTAGCCTCCATCCAGTTAGATAAATAGCCCAATAATGAACCTTAGTTGGGAACAGCCTGGGAATTATTATTCCAGACAATATTTAGTCAAGTCATTTAATTGAGATCAAAATCTATTTTTCCTCAGACGACTGAGGACAGCATGAGTGGGAAGAGAAGGAAATAAGACACAGCAAAACACAGGCACACATAAGCTCATACAGCTCACCCAGCATCAGTAACACTCACTGACAGAATAACTGATGGCCGCATACAGTGATGTCTGACACAGCCGACAGCATATACAGTAAAGAACACAGGGAGTGAGCGAGGTGTCTGAGCTGGTTAATGTCTACCTGCTTATTTCGTAAAGGTTCATGATACGAACGGATGTTGTGAAAAATAAAAAAAAGAAAGAAAGAGGCCTGTAGGGAATAAATAGCTGCTCTTTCCTCTCAAGGGTAGCCTTTTAATTCCCTGCTGTACGGTCATTTGTTGGTAGCTTAGCTACTTTTTTCTCACGTTTTCTGGTGTGTTTTGTAAAAGTACACACATCACATCATATACATACTGTAGTTTCATACCGTATCCAGAGATTTCTGATTATTGTTAAGAATTATTACTATTTGGAGGCCAAGCCCAGCCCCTTGCAATGTTTTTGGTTGATGGCAGCTGTGTTTTTTGACCCATCATTATTTATAATAATATAATAATAGACTTTTACAAAGAAAAAGGGTCGTTTGTAAAGCACAGTAAGCTGGACTTGTGTGTGAATATATTTTTTGAGCCTTAATTTCGCTATCTGGTCAATTGATCTCATACACCAAAAGCACCGTGGTGGTTTTCTTTGACACTTGCTGGGTTGAGAACTGTGAATTTATCCCCTTGAGTTATACAGATGGCACTGATTAAATGTCTTAAGGAGAACATCTAGCAGACAAAGAGTGCTGTGACTGCTGAACTATCCCACAATAGCACTGTGATTGCCTAGCATGACAATGCATCTGTTCTCAAGTTTCTTGCCTGCAACATCAGTCATTGCTCCCTATCACTCTTATCAGGTGTTTCCCCTCTCTGATTCCTAAAATTTGGTTGTTTTTTTGGTAGAGACTGTAAAATCGATTTGCAGGTCCATGGTAAAATCATAAATGTATGAGTACCAGTGGTCACAAAAACACAAATGAAACAAGTACTGATGATAATAAAGCCATGAAACTTGGAATGCAAAGTTATTGCTTACACCTGATACATGCAAACTACTGTGCAGTATTTTGCTTGAAGCACACTGAGCCACAGCAAGATATAAGATGGTGGTCTGTTTGAATGGATCAACATGCGTTACCAAGTCCTTTGCCACCCACCTTCCAGTCTGTGTTGAACGAAGCTTAAAGCTGCTCCTCTGCTGAGAACTAAAATTAAACCTTCATAAGAACAGTGTTTTTCCATTTCGAGAGAAAAAGCCATGTATGATTTTTTTTTTTTGTGGCAGGTCATTGGAAGTTTTTACTTTTCTTTCTAGAAGTAAAAATGTATTTTTAGCTGCTGCAAAGAACATTTGTGGTGGCCAAAAGTTACATTTCTTATTGTTGTTTCTTTAGAATACGTTGTACCCTGCCAAGGAAAGATTCTGAGGCTCTTGGTAAAGAGGCAATAATTGATTTATTTTATTCTGTACTATGGGCCTATTTACCTTGATTGTTTCTTAATTGTAAATCTGATTTTGAAGAGGCTACATCATTACCTATTAGTTCACCCATAAATGTTTTGTTATATTAAAATCATATGAAGGCATTCATTTTAGACCAGTTACTGTAATAAATAATACATCATTATGTATTTATTGAAATAAAATATTGGCTATTATATTATTAGTGACCCTGTCATATCTAATTACCATTATTTCTTAAAAATATACCATCTTGGTCAACAATAAATGAGTAGACCGCTTCCTGCCTGTGCTCCTCCTGTGTACCTCCTCCTGTCCTCCTCCTCCAACACTGGGTGGGACTGTGGTTAACTTTATTGGACTGAGGGGAGTCCACTGACTTGGGGCTTTAGTGTGACTTTGTTCATGTAAATGTAGATTAATGATCTGATGAATTTAACAGAAATGTGTTGCTTACAGTTTTTCCGATGCACCACACGCAAAACTTTTTTTGTGTGCTGCAGAAAAGGTCTGCAGCAGTGCTGACCTCCCTGTTTCAGCTAGAATCAAGCCTGCCAGTAGCTTTGCTGTGACTGAGCTTGTCAGGTGGCAGCTGACTGGCTTGAGATTAGTCCTATAATATGTGTGTGAATGCCAAACACTAGGTTGCTTTCATGGGAAGTCTTACAGTGCAGTGTCTGTCTTGTAAATTTTTGACCATGGCAGTTACATGGCGTATCCTCGGGAAAAATTAATGCTTTCATAAAAGAAAAAGGAACTAAGTTTTCTCCGTGGGCATTACCCAGTAAGAGAGCATCCATTTTCATGAGTTGCCACAGTTAATGCCATGTTGATTACATTTTATGGATGAAAGTTAGACTTCCAGTTCCCATGAAGAAAGCCTAAAGTTGTGCAACATAAAGCATGCAGATATACTGGTATTTTTGTCGTGCAGTGATATCATCTCACCTAATTGCCTTAGTGTGAACTGGCAGTTTTTTTCAGCGTTGCAGAACACATCCTTTTACAAGTTGTTGAACTTTCCAACTCATCTCATTCTAAATCTTTAATAGTATCTGCCTGAATACCTCCCCCTGGATGGTGTTACCAGACTAGTTGGAAGTACTAGAATAGTATTTATCCATTTGGCCGCAAATAAACCAAAGGTAGTCAGTGCACAAAAGTAAAATGAAAAAAGTGTCACAAACTCTGTCTCTGTGTGCACTTTTCTTTAATTTGATGAAATTCTGGCTCTCAGGTCTTCTTCAAAACCAAGTCAGTGCACAAACAGCAAGTGGTCACCTCCATTAAGTGCAGGGTAACATTTGTTTCTTGAGAACTGTGCTAAAGACTTTAACTGTGCTACTTTCATGTTATTAGGAACTTCATCTCCATGTTTCACATCTGCCTTCATTTTTTGTTTGCATTGTTTTACAGCACAAATTAGCCTGCAGACTTACAGCATAGAGACATCTCTATTCTTTCCACTCATTTTCACTTTCTGTCCCCTCTCCTGTACTTTCTCTGTCTTGACTGAGCTCTCCTCTAATCTTTGATTTTTGCTTTCTTTGTCTTCTGCTCCCCCTTTTTGTGATGTTGCTCCGTCAAGGCACACTATTTCAGTGTATCTGCACTTGGATGAAAACTATGCAGTAGTGTGGAAAAATGAAAAAATCCTTGCCATAAGCTGATCTGCCACACAGATAAACCCTGTTGTGTGTGTGAATTTGTTTCTGACACTAACAGAGAACCATTTGGACATAGATTGGACACAGATTTTTTTACCTTGTGATTCTGGTCAGAGGATACAGGGACAGTAGTTGGGTTTTTTTTTTTTTGTTTGTTTGTTTTTGTTTTGGGTATTATTTGGGGGGGTGCATAGCGGCATCACAAGGTGATGGTAGGAGCTCCCATTGATACTGAAGTGTTTAAGGTGGAAGGCACCACCAGGGAGCTTTATGTGATGTCACAAAATTTTGAAGAGACATGTTGAGAAAGGCAGCAACACTGAAAGGAAGCAGGACTGCCGTGACACATCCAACAGAATTCAAGGATGATGCATCATACCTTTGCTTTTTAGATCCTTCTGTCTGTCTGACACTAACATACCTCTCTCCTACCTCTCTCCTCCTCCAGTATGGGCTACTGTATCCTGGTGGCTCACGGCCTGGGTCGGCTGTGTTCGGTGGTGGGCCGTTGGGGCACCACAGTCCTGAGTGTGTCCATGCTGCTGCTGCTCCTGCTCTTCTCTTGGAAGACTGTCCAGCAGAACCAAGTTTGGCTTTCTAGGGAGGCTCTCTTCCGGTAAGCAGAGAAGATGAGACTCAGAGAACTCATGCTCTCACACACACCAACACTGTGCTGTAAACATTCCAACAGATAAATTCTGACAAATCAGCAAGCAATAAGTACTTCTGCATGCATATAAAAAGTAGCTCAAGCTCAAACTTCAAATTAAGCTACATTTATTGAGAGAGCATAACTCAAGAAGTGTTGCTGTAGGAACACACCAGCATCTGAATCTTTGTTATAAAAACAACTGAGAATCATGATGGCAAACTTATGTAGAAGTCATTGCAGGAACCGGTCATGCAGATTATTTTTTGTTACAGCAGAGCACATACATACATATTAAATTTGTTCTGCTGGATTAGATCACTGGCTTACAGTTGTCTACGTACAAAATGCTTTGTGCAGCTGTTTATTTCTAAGAAATAATAAATAATAAAAATAAATATCCCTCAGGATCAGCAGGCATTACACAGCAGATATGAAATGCTCATCTGTAAATTACTGAAGTGGTCCCAGTAATAACTGTAGTTAAACTCAACAATGTCACACAATGTGAGGGTTTAGATACGTTTAAGTAAGAAAAAAATGACTTTAAATAAAGTTGCAAAAACAATAATATTCACTGATATTTTTAGATATATGATTTAATTGATAATACACCTGGGATTATGATACTATTATGTTGTGATAGTTATCTTTTTTCCTAGTTACTCTTGTGTTAAGTGTTTTGTCAGACTTATTTTTATTTTGGGTGCTGTAACTGTGCAGTCTGCCTCCTGCCTCTCAATGGATAGAGAGCTGTTTTCTCTTTTACTTTGCTCTCTGCTGGACTGTTTAAGTCACCATTTGTTTGATATGAAAAGACTTACAGATGCCCTCATGTACAGTGTAAAGTGTAAGGAGACACTTTGTTGGCTGTGTCATATCAAGGCAAAAGAATGATTTAAGCCATTCTAAGACTTGCTAATGAAACCAGCGAGGAAGCATTTCTGCTCCATATTTATAAATAAAGTTCAGTGAGCAAGAGACAAGTAAGAAGCACAAATTTGACAAAATGCTTGCAGCTTCTGTTATGGTCCAGCAACCCACCACACTCTTTTCTGTCAAACACAGACATGAAACACATATTATAATTATATATAATTCGTATATATAATTATAACATATAATCACATATAATATTATTAAGTGTGACATTAACTTCACTTATACCCCCCCTCCCCATTGTCTCCTTCCTCTTTTTCCTTTTCTTGTTTTCAGTTCCGGTATCCAGACTCTGCCTCATAACGCCAAAGTCCACTACAACTACGCCAACTTTCTAAAGGACAGCGGCCGGCATCAGGAGGCTATTCACCACTACTCCACTGCCCTCAGGTCTGACTCTGAACCAATGTCTCTGACTCTTCCTCATCATGGCTACCTCATGCTAAGTCACACAGTGCAATGATTGAAGCTGTTTCCTGTATAGAACTGTTTGAATTCACACATCAGTTCAAATTCAAGTCGAATTTCTGCTCCAGACAGTATTCAATCCTCAAACCTAATCATTTTTTGCTGCCATTTCCAGATACGCCTCCTGTGTCTGGTTTTGTTCACATTTTTGCAAAGTTCACATATCAGATGCTACAAATGGTCCTCATTGTACATTGTACATTGAACTCTGCTTCTGATAAGTGTTTAAACCCCTGCTTAGGTTACAGCAGACTTAAAACTTAATCATCAAGAAAGAGAAGAAACTTCTCAAAACTTTGAAAACAAAGACAAAGTATTGTGTTAAATTTTAGTAGTCAAACAAATACCAGAGCTCATATTTTTCAAGCAGCTCAGAATCACTCCTTTGTGTTGCTGAAAGTTAAGATAACACTCAAATGAGAAATACTCCTGCCTCAGAATCATGTAAATACAGCTGGTTTTTGGAATTGAATGACTCTCTGAGAAGCTGTACGAACAATTAAAGTCTGATTTTTTAAAGTAGGAACTTTTGCTTATGAAAGACCAAAAGATGATGAGACGTGTGGTTATTATGCGATTGCAACCTACACAACATCTCTTGTGTTGCTTATTCAGTCGATGCTGAAACAGTTGACTTACGTATGCTTATTGTCCTTAAAGGCACTTGAACAATAAGTACGTCAGCTCCTAACAGCTCTGAACTTCTCTGGAGATTATTTTCTAAGAAAATCATCAAAAAGTTTTTCTTACTGTTCACAGTAATAGCAGAACTGTGCTTTACACAAGTAAAGCAAAGTTCTTTCCACTTAAGTACAACTCAAATATTCATCTTAAGTAAAAAAAAATGATTTTCAAGTCAAACATGTTAAGCATTTAAAGTTGAAAAAGTTATTATGAAAAGTGGCTTCTCTCAAACTGGCAAATAATCACTGCATTAGGCTGTGAAATCAGTTTGTCTCAAATTTGCATATTAAGTTCCTCCTGTTTGTCTCCACAAAATCACTTAGTAATTACATTTAACACCAGGGGCTCTAATTTCGTGGCGCAGCGCAAGGTGGCGCACGGTGGCGCAGC
>JAPZDZ010000015.1:1292896-1305511 GCA_029783805.1 Acanthurus tennentii
TATAAATCTAAAATATAAATGTATTTATAGAGTGTGGTCTAGACCTGCTCCATATGTGAAGTGTCTTGAGACAACTTGGTTGTGAATTGACGCTATATAAATAAAATTGAATTGAATTGAATTGAACTGACTCTGAAGGTTTTGATAACCAAGTGGATCTTTCAAAGAGCTTCACAGATTGCTGATCAAGCAGCTCACAGTTTGATGTCAAGACGCAGTTCACAGGTTGAATCTGTTGATTATTGCTCTTCAATGCTTGTTTCTCTCAGATGTTTCCAGCTGCTCCTCTTCCTGCACCATGAAACGCCAACACATGAAACAAAGTTACCATAGAAACAGTAAAGAATGTTGCCACGGCATCCACTCACTTCTTGCCCCAGGCATCCTGTCAGACTTGTGTCACCATTATGGGAACTAACTATAAAAGTGTATTTCAATTACACAGAGGTCTTTTGTTGCAGTGATGGAGAGCAGCGGTAAATGTCAGCAGAGAGGCTGCTGGCTGCAGATTCCACATACTTACTGCTGATTTATTTTAACCATTTGCTCTGAAGATAATCCTTATCATTGTGACAAGGCACTTAGTCCAACCAAGATCATGTTATGGTATGCTTCCCTCTGGAAGTTTGCAGCCACCATTAGTGGTTCCTGAGATGAATACTGTTTTACACCGATGCTCAGTTCTAGAGTTAAAAGAGAGCAGACTGACTGTTACAGACGACTCTCAGGTTCACATAATCAACTTAAAGGTTATGATATGTCTGCGATGTATTCAGTATTTGTTTCTGCTGTTCCCAAATACCAAAAAATCAATATAGGTTAAATTTTTCTTGGTAAAGTCAAAGGTTAACATTATACAAATGTTCTCAATAAATTGGCTCTCCCTCCCCCACTGTCTTTTTTTCTCCCCTCCTCTCAGGTTATACCCTCGCCATGCCAGTGCAATGAATAATCTGGGCACTCTGACTCGCAGCCCAGAGGAAGCTGAGCGCTACTACAGGAAAGCACTGGACATCAACCCTCAGCACAACAGAGCACTGTTTAACCTGGGAAACCTCCTCAAGTAAGAGACACACACAGTCAAAAACACACTGAAAGACTCTTAGTCAATGGATTTATGGTGATAGGACATAACTTAAACTTTTCTTTTTTTGTGTAAGCAAATTTTGACCAGGATTCAGAAGGGTAGTAGGAGTAGTAGAAGTATTTATATTGTTGAAAGCTCTACAGAAAGCTAAATTGCAAAATGACCTTCACAGCTCGAGAAAGTTTCTTAATTGTTGCTAAAAAAAACATGACATCCTCACTCTGCCATGTTGTAGATTTACAGTGAGGTCAGACTGATGCAAATGGGGATGAATTCTAATGATTTAGACAAGAGTATGGTCATACTGCTGCAAATAATGATAACGATTATTAAGCTGTGGTGATAATCATAAGGATGATAATGGTGGTGATAAGTTGATAATAGTGCAATGAATGGTAGTTGGACTATGACGATAATACTGCATGATGATAATATTGCTACTACTGCCAAAGACAATGTTTTTACTAATGAATAATGAATGAGGATAAATAGTATTATCCTGATGATGATGATAACGATGATGAGAATGATCATTATGATGTGATGATGATAAAAACAGCAAGATGATACTATTGTTGCTTCTTCCTTGTTTTAGACTGGAACTGAGGTCAGACTCGGCATTTTTATCTCAGTGAGGTACAGCACCTCTGGTATTTATCAAACATGAATGAAATTTGGACTAAGAGAACTAGCTTGACAGGACAGAATGTTCTCATTCATGCTAATTGTAACAGTGATGCTTCACAGCAGATTTGCCAAGTTGAAACATTAGATATAAATCATTGTTTTGTTAGTTTTGATGCATAGACTGTTATGTGACATCAATAGAGCCATACCTGAGAATCTGACAAGTCCTTTCTATCTTTAGTTTAGCGTCACACCAAATTTCTATATTAGCCTAGGAGGGTATCATGTTTTATCTTTAATATGCGGGTTTTTAACATTTTTCTCTGTCAACTCCGATTTTAAACATCCCATTGTCAGACAGTTAGAGAGAGTAAAGTGAAGTGAAGTGAAGAGAAGTGTGTTCAGTGACAAAATCCCAGTACAGCATGGAGCATCTCTCCTGCTGAGCTGCTGGCAGAGCTGTCAGCGGTAAACATCTGTCTCTTTTATCCTGTTACTGAGACATAAACTGACTGACAAAAACCAAGCAACCAATAAAACCAAAACCAAAAATCGACTGGTGCACTTGAGGAATATAAGTCACCAAGGGATTTCCCATTGATGATTAGATTTTTTGACTTTCAGAAAGCAGCTCTAGGTGTGACATTGTTTTGTATATCACGTTTTCAGATGTTTCCTTGGAACAAATGCTTTTAGGTCTCAGGGACTCACAACACTGAATATCTACCAACCGGCTGGACTTACTAAAACCAGTTTTATCACAGAAAAACTGATTTATTGATGTAAGCCTGACTTAACTTGTAATTAAAGCTCAATACCTCTTGACATTAAAAAAAAAGAAATCATTTAGACCATTACTTTTATGTTTGGATAGGCCTCAAAGCTCACACTATCTAGTGAAACATTGTAATGAAGTTGGTTGACTGTTGCACTTTCAAGCATGTAATGACTTGTTAAGGTCTCAAAACTTTAAGATGCAGCTTTGCACTTCTTTGACTTCAATCATAACTTTATTTCTAAGAATGAAGACTTACTTGTGACTTACCTTACAATGACTCCGAGTTTACTTCTGCATTTGCATACTGTGAATATGATGGTGGTTTAAAAAATACAGAAACCAATGTTGTTTGTTGTCACTGCATAATTGCATTTGCAATCTAGGAATTTAAAATGTAGTTTAGAATAAGGAGAAAACCTTAAATGTCAGTGTCTCCATAGAAATATAGGGTTTGAAAAGGACATTCTGCCAAATGTGTGTTTGTGTGGTCTGTTGTTAAACCGGGGATTGTAACTAACATAGCTTTCAATCAACAAACTATTATCAACCTTTAATGACCATGATTCACTGCACTTATTATGCAGAGCTTTGGTGTCATGCTGTGTCAATGGCAGGCACAAACACTTGAAAAAATATAGGAATTTTCAAACATAGCCTCAGTACTCAGATGGAAATGAATGGTCGGCTAAAGCTGTAGTGGCATTAGTCATACTGGAGTCAGAGGCTGTAGGGCCTGAAAATAATGATTTTTCAAGCTTCACTAAATGAAAGTCGTCAATTACTTAGACAACTGACAATGCCACTGTACTCTGACAGGCTCTTTTTACAGCTGCATAGGCTTTTTGTGTTTGTTCATTTTGCTGTCAAACAGTGCACACTAACCTGAACAATGCTGACTCTAATAGAAAATTACATCAATAATAAAAGATGAAAAGAGGTCTATTATTATGACTCAGCTTTATTACCATCACTGTGTTATAAGTGGGGCTGCAAGAACAAACAGACCAAATGAGCCATCGATCCACTGCTGCAAGTCCTTGACAACTCTGTGTTTGTGTTACTGTTTGTTTGGTTTTGTGCATTTTGTTTTGTTGACATTAATTTGATTATGTACAACTGTATGGCAAGGCAATACTTCATTTGACAGAATGTGCATAATACTTTAATGATACCAATATTACTATGACTTTACTCTTGTCATACACTTGTCAACCTAATCTTAATGACTGCTGTCATTAACTGCAGTTCATAGACTTCAAATGCACTTCACTCAAAATGCAAAGCTAACATTTTTTGAGATGTCTTTACTATAACAACTTGACATTCACCAAGACAAAATAACCTGACATGAACATGCTGCAGTAGATGATGATGCTAATGGTGCTGCTGATAATTGATGATGGTATAACAATGATAATAACCATAATTATGATGATAAAATTGATGAAAATGCTGCTCTTGATATTGATAATAATAGTAATAATTATAAGGATATTAATGACGATGACGAAGATAATGCGTATGTTGATGAAGTAATGACGATGTTGATGATTATTTTGGTAATAATTAAATTGATAAAGATGTTGATAATGGTATGAATGTTGATGGTGATGTTGAGGATGTGATTTTAGTGACATGAGGAAGTTGATGATGATGCTGATAATGATACTTATGATGATGTTGTTTATGACATTGGCAACGTGATATTGATAGTGATGATGATGTTGCTGATGATGCTAATGCTAATGATATAATGTGAATGATGACTTTGATGATGCTGTGTTTCAGGTCCCAGAGAAAGGAGGAAGAAGCTGTTGCTCTGCTGAAGGACTCCATACACTTCGGTCCACATTTTGCTGATGCTTATTCCAGTCTGGCATCACTTTATGCTGAGCAGGTGACATAACAAAAACCACAAAAAGAACACACATATGTACCACATGTGACTTTCATGACTGGGTTTAGACATAATGAAATGCCTTGTAATTTGAAGTAAATGAACTTTGGATATAGATGGTTTATCTCTCCACAGTCTGCTATAAAATGCAATTCCAGAGGACTATTCAATCAGCTACCTGTAACCTTGTTCTGTGTCATTCCTGTTTTAATCCAGTATTCATCTTATTTGATTCTCCACAGAAACGTTATGCTGAAGCCAATGAAGTGTATTTGAAAGGGATAGAGAACTGTCCAGACAGCTCTGACTTGCATAATAATTATGGAGTATTTCTTGTGGATACGGGTGAGTTGAATCTGGTGGGTCTGTAGCCTCAGCACTGACAGGTAACCACATTTACACCATAGTCCTCTAATGTACTCTATATAAACATATTTATACTAACAGAAGTCAAACTCTTGGCAACTGTTAAGCCTGAGTGTCTAAATTCCAAAATGACTCAGTAGTAAGTATTGTCGCCTCTAAGTAGAACATAAGTTGGTTAAAATCGTGCAGCACTTCTCTCTCTCAAATTTACTCTGTAGAAATCACTTTACTTCATCATTTTTGTATAAGAAGCACTTAATATGAACTTATTCCAATGGGATATTTTCACCAGGTGCCACAGGAGTATGAATGGTTACATTATTGTTTAAATCATAAACACAATCAATGTTTTGTTTTTTTTTTACCACTTTTAGTAGCAGTTATTCCATCCTGGAAGTCTGGTTACATATATTTAATAGATGTGTTTGCCACCCTTCCTTCCATCTGTCTTTTACCTAACTTTTCTTACATTTTTTGTCCCATACTCTCTTTGTTCCCCCTCTCTTTCTCCCCCATACATATTTCTTATCCCTTCCCTTACCTTATTTTCATCTTCATTTCTGCCCTTTTTCTCTTCCACTCTTGTTTATTTTTGAATTCCTTCCCTCCTTACACCTGTTTTCTTTCCTTCCTCCTCAATGTCTTGTCTTGTCCAGGAGAGGGGGAGCTGGCAGCTGCTCACTACCAGCAGGCTGTGAGACTCAAACCAGCACACTATGTCGCCATGGTGAACCTTGGCCGCCTGCTCCGATCATCCAATGAGAACAAAGAAGCTGAGTCTTGGTACAAGAGGTAAGATAAGTTTTATATTTGAGTGGCAATTTGGGGTGAAAGTAATTATCAGCTGCGTGGCTGCTGCTGTGTTAATTATTGTGACCTTCCACTTCCTTGAAAGGACAAAATCAAGAGACAACAGCTGTTTTTGTTGATAGAATGACCAGTTTTAAACGAAAGAAGTATTACAAAAACCCTGACAACTATGTTGTAATAAAACAAACAAAATAATTTTCATGTAAAAACAAACTAATCTCTAAACTGGAAATCTCTTGGTACAGTCTGAATGGCAACTTCCTGTATTTAACAACTCAACATCAGCACTGACATCTTTATCTAATACATGAAAGATTTCCAGAAACCTCAATACAGGTAACTCAAGAAAATAAATTAGAAAAACTTAAGGCAAACTTATTGAACACAAACTGGCTATTTAGAAATTAACTATAGTAATTGTGTCCACAACCGGACACTAGCATGCTAACATTCTCTGAAAATTTCCCTTGTTATACTACTAAAAATGGTAATGAAATGTTTACAGTCAAAACAGTTACTGTAAAAGTAAAGTCTAACTTCTCACCTTTCCAATATAACGTTTTCATTATTTTTTTTTGCCCTGTCCTCATCAAAGTTGTTTAAAAAGCGCTAACGCAGCTGTTTTGGCAGTTTGCTACTATGGTCCACAGGCGGACAAAAATTCCTTCCTTCAAAATAAAATACTGTGTACTCATAAGATTACAGTGTTTTAGCAGTAAAGTTACAAAAAAATCACAGAAACTTTCGTTGGGATGATCATTGCCCGAATGCGATCTAAGTGTTCTTACTGCTTGCTCACAATCACTTTAATGTTGTAATTAGACATTTAAATGTTTATGTAAACACATGAAATTTGACATGTAGATTACTAAACATGTATAAAATACATCAACTGATGTTTAACCGGTGTTCGCCCAATGGTTATGACGGGAAAATCCGTCTTGGTCGAAGTGTCTGATTATGGACCATAGTAGCATGCTAGTGTCCGGTTGTGGACACAGATACGCTACATGTGCACTTCAAAAACTTTAAAGCAATGTTATTTAGAAATTTTGTGGATTTGGCATCTTAACAATCTCTGACTGCAAGATCACTCTTGTAAATAGTGTAGTAATGTTTTGTGCTAACTACTAACAAAATTTGGCATCATTATAGCAATGTGTTGAGTTTAAAACTTATATCTTGAAGTGGCAGTCAAAGTTTTTCCATGAATCAGAACACTAGTAAGCGAATCTGTACAACACTTATGACTTGCAAACCACTGTTATCACTTGCTAGTCCAACGGGAAAGTCCCAGATCAATGGCTGCCTTGCAGCCTTTTGCTTTGAGATGCTCACACCAATGCTTGAAGGCCAGTCCAACATTTTCTTTTGTATCTGGCTCAGTCCCTCTCCTTTTCTCCTCTCCTTCGATGTCCTCCTCTGTATCTTCACCTCAGTCACAATGTCACAGACAATCAAAACCCGGTGTGACTTAAATCACTTGCTCCTTTTCCAAGGTGCTTGCTTAGTCTCTCTTTTTCTCTTCTTCATCAACATCCTCCTCTGTCTCCCGGCCTCATTTTGTGTGGCTCCTCCTCACAACCAAAGCCAGTTTGACATTACTCCTGTTGTAGCTTCTTGCTCTTCGAAACCTGCAGTTCCTTAAGTGGCCGTTTGAGGCTTACTCCAAAAGCAAGTCATATTCCATAATACCCCATATTAAAATATTCAACTTACAGCAGAGATGAACATTTTTACAGCATGTTGCAAAAAATGGGCCTCTTTTTTTAATACCTTCTTATAGCTAATTTCCTAAAACTTAATTAATTTGAAGGCTTGAAAAACTAAGGGCGTGGCCATTTTGAGTGACAGCAGCAGCTGGATGTTGGCCAGGTGTCACATAGTCACTGGCAGCAATCATCTCCAGCTCCCCCTTTTCATCCAATTATGGTCACTTACTACTCCATTAAACCAAGATGACAGCAGCCATAATGCCAAACTGAAGAATTCAAAACAAAGAATCGCGTTCCATAGCCAATAAATGAAGTCACTGTTGCTCATCAACTATTTAATTTATTCTCTTTGGTTTTATCTCTATATATAGCACCTAAACACTTCATTTGAAGGAACTACTGTCAAGGAAAGCCTTGTTTGTAACCTCTGACGTTTGCCTGCAGGGCGCTGCAGGTGACCAGGAAGGTGGACATCCTGACTCCGCTCGGAGCTCTGTACTACAACACAGGTCGCTATGAGGAGGCCCTACAAGTGTACAGAGAGGCCTCTGCCCTGCAGCCGGACAGCACCGACATCTGGCTGGCTCTGGTGAATACTCACACACGTACTCTCACACACTCACACTCACATATGGAATCATTAAATGACTGGACTTCTGTGTGTGGTATTTGTGTTTGGGATTTGAGAGAGCTGTCTTATTTATGATGTTCACCAAAATGGCATCTGCCTGGCCTTGGAAATTTTTCCAAACACCGAAAAAAATGTTTCTCTTGTTTCTCACTCACTCACACAAACTTACACACACTTTAATTCTGTCCCAGGCTCAGGTGTTAGCCATGGCCGGACGTACCAAGGAGGCAGAGAAGATGACCCTTGACATCATATCAAGAGAAGGAAGCTGTATAGAATGTTACCGCCTCCTGTCTGCCATCTACAGCAAGCGTGGCAACTACACAGAGGTGAGTGTGTGTGAGGGACTATAAATGTGTGTGGGTGTGGGTAGGTGTGCTTCATGGCCTTGATATCTGCAGCTCAGAGGTAAGATTGCACCATAAAGGAAAATCACACAAAATGAAATGATGAACTGTCAGCGGGAAATGGTTTCCACTGTAACAGTTACCGTGGAAACTAATCACCTCCACTGTACATCAGACCAGCTGCCATTTGCTTGGTCATCCTCCCACTCTGTTCTATCACCACCATCAGCAAGTCTGCCTGTCTATCTTTCACTTTCCCTGTCAGTCAGTTTTACAGCACATATAAATTTTATGTAAATAAAATCTGCCACTGTGTCTATTAATAGGAAATTATTGTTCCATCATGCTTTCATAGCAAAAAGGGAAGAACCACTTAAAACTGCAGTAAAAAAAAAGATCATATTTTAGGGTGAATTGCCTATAATATTTTTTGAAAATGTACATATTTATGCACAGTATGTGACACATGTTGCAGAAATGATGCCACTGATGTGTGTTTGCACCTACCGTTGTTAGTTTATGTGTGTATTGACCCCTGTCAGTGCTATAACCAGTGGCCTGGAAAAGAATTTCAATTTCATATTTATGTACATGTAGAAATTCCTCAAGTTGAAACCACTGAGTTAGAAATGAAATTGTACATTTTAAATTTTACTTCAGGAAAAGCACAGCATAATCTGCAAATGTGCTTAAAATGTTTCATTACTCAAATATTTATAATATAATATAATATAATTTACTATTACTATTATTATTTGATGCATACACACTGGCTGGTCAGGGTGAAGTTAATATGATCCATTTTACATAGTGTTTGTAATTTTATACAGGACATTAGGTAATACAAGATTATCATATGTGTTGTATGATGTCTTAATCTGCAAAAGAGTTAGGCTGCACTAGTCTAATGATTGTAGAGAAGTAAAGAGTACAATATTTTCCTTTGAAAGGTTGCTGGAGTGTTAAGTACCATAAAACTGAATAGTCAAAATGTTTTAATTTTATGTAAGGAAAATACTAGAATTAGTTAATTTGACAGGGACCACTGACCACAACAAAAGACTTCACAAACAGTCAAAGATGTTTAAGCATCATTGACTTAATGTTATGTTTGCATATGCATTAAAATAAGCCAACTAAAACATCACACAAGTGATCGTTACTGTTGTTGGTACATGTATTTTTTAGCTTTGAGTACAGCCAACATAGCTTTTTCCCCTTGTTTGTAATCTTTATGCTAAGCTAAGCTAACCATGTCTTGACTGAAGCCGTCGGTAGCTGCAAACAACATGGAGTCTCCTCTAAATTAACATGCACATTTACAAAATACCTCTTCATTATTTTATTACCTCCCTCTCTCTCTTCCTTCTGCTAAAAGAATACTGCCTCAGAGAGAAAGGATTAAATTTTCATGCTCTTCATCTCTGCTCTCCTTTTTCTGTCCTGTTAGCCCTTTTTTTTTAATCAGTTAAGACTTCTCCCTCTCTGGATCATCTGGTTCTTCTCCTCTTCCATCCATCTTCCTCTCTTTCTCTATCCCTTTTCTCCTGATGTGAATCTCAACAGCCATGCCAGGAAGTACACTCGGACGGCAAGACACCCAACTCTGAGAGCTGGTAATTTTTTGTGTGTATGTTCATTTATGTTTGTGTATATACTGTCTGTGTGTGTGTGTGTACCAGGCTCTGGATGCTCTGGACAGAGCCCTTCAACAGAATCCAAGTGATCTAACAGTGAGAGCAGAACTGTATTTTTCCAAAGGAAACCAGCTTCGAGAGATGAACCAGCTTGACCGAGCCTTTGAGGTACTACTTTTCTTTCATCATCCTCTCTCTCTCTCTCACCCCCACCTCACATTCTCCCCTACCTACTGACTTCCTTTGTCCCTCCTTTAAGCAAGTAAAGGCCTTCAGGAAATTACATGCACTGCTCATGTCACAATGTTTGTAAATGATAATCAAGGTACAGTGGTACAGTCATTTGTTGGTAAATAGATATAAATCCTAGACAAGGCATAAAAATGGCTTAATTTTAAAGGCCCTGACAAGGCAAACCCATTAAAGGTTTTATTATGTCATCTTGGAGCTGCATATTATTTTGCATATAGAAAACACTTGAAAAAATATGAGCGTGTGGCCTTTTACAAAACCATGAAAATTATCTAGAGTAATTCTCTCTTTCATCTTTTGTTACAGTCAGACATGCGTGCAAGTGAAGACTTCAATAATGTAATCAATACACCATCATATTAGGAGAAAGATGATTGATATGGCTATCTTGCCAAGCTCCTTTCACAACACTTCCATTCATATTTTCCTTTGGAAAAAAAATCACTGCACTTTTATGTGCTTTTACTTAGATAAATACTACCATGGTAACCTGTGGTAAACTCACAAGCAGACGAGTGTACATCACCTAAATGTGCTGGCCTTTTAATCAGAGTTAAAAAATTGCCACAAAGTATATTGCTTACTTTTAATCCAGGAAGTGTAGTTCATAAAACACAGATATGGATGGTCCAATCTTCAATTAAGCCCATTGTTGAAGATAACTAGTAGCTAAATAAACTGGATTTGGACTGAGTTTGGACTTGAACAGTTCTGAAATCTAATATTCAACTCCTAGTATCGCCAAGATGTAAACAGTTGTTGATGTTTTTCCAGCAAAAAAGTCAAATTGAACTTTCTATGGGCACCATAACCATGGTTTTTTGAGAAGGGATAAGACTTATATCCACCATAAATGATTTCAGCACTGCCCTCCACTTGTCAACTACTAGTCCACTACACTGAAATGACCTTTGTAGCTGTTGCTACTTACAGGATGCTGAATACACAGCATACACCGGGCAAATCTCGTTAGCTTAAGATACACAGTAGCTTTTATACAATCCCAGTATGTCTCAGTTATCCTGAATGGTGTGATTTCTAGTGGCACACTGCTTAACTTTATCCCAAACTTATTTACTGGCAGATTCACCCTCTCCTCACATGCCCTCACATTAAGTGTGTTTCTGCAGATAGAATGTGTTACTGCTATCACTTATTAGAATGGCATCTTCTCAGTCTCTAAATGGTACAAAACCTGTGAGGGTTTTATCTTTTATCACCACAAGGTCACAATGTTTCGACAACACAGCATTCTTCCTTGAAAAGTTTGGGATTTTCTGAAGCTCCCTTTGTAACTCATCCATTCAGCTCACCAGGGTAATGTTTTACATCTAATGAAGTAAAAGAAGAGAGAGACAAAGTGAGAGCATTTTCCTAAATTTGAAAATGGTTAGATGATTTTTCTCTTAGGTAGTCAAGCGGTCAGGTGTTTAGGGTTTGCATAGTCAGATGCAGTTTCACAGCATAATTTTTTAATACAATTGAAAGTATAAATTGACAGAGAGGAACGAAAAAAAATAACTGCATTAAGACAGTTACTTTCAGGCAGGACTGCTTTGGCTCAACACCCTTTACTTTCACTCTGGGACTTTCACCATAGACCATATTTTGTAGTGGAAGTTTCTGGAGGCCCTTCATGCACAAGAAGCCTTCATGACTTACTGAGAAAAATGGCCATAGAAAAGAAAAGGTCAACGGACCAAGGAGAGGCAACTCTGAGCGCTTTGTGAGAAAAACAGATGACGTAGAAACAAGACAGGAAGGACTCAGAGGGTCATCTCAGGTCCCCGCAGCTTCAAAGAGTGCAGTGTTTGTGCAGAGAAACTGCTTTATTAGCTGACACAGATAATTGTGTGATGTTGTGTTCTGTCCCTGGCATTATCACAGTCTCTGAAGCAGCAAAACAAACACAAGACGTGCAGCTGGGGAAACTGTTTGTTTCTCAAAGTGCAGTTTTTATCTGGTTTATTTTAGGGACTTTTGCGTCTGTTTTTTGTTTCAAGTGTGTCAAAGCAGAAAGTCTGAGCTGCTGATTCAAGCATTCATGGTCCTACCCTAATCCCTGCAGATAAGACACAGAAATAAATGAGGTTCAAATACAAAGACTCTTATATACTGCAAACTGTTTTCATCACTGTTTATTAATCATATTTTGGCTTTGAAAATACTGTTTTAGCATTCAGACTCAGACTTCAAAGAGTTTCTGTGAAGAGTGTGAATTCTTTTCATAAGGTTTGCAAAAGTCAGAATGTATAACAGGGGTCACCAACTATATTTGCCAGAGGGCCAGAATTTTACTGGACAGCCACCTTGGGGGCCGGATCCTCAAATAAAAATTAAATAAAAATCAAATTGTAACATAACATTATTATATGATGTTTATTGTTTATATTTTTTATTTCATTACAAAACTGAAGGCATTTTTAGCCTTTATGAGTCAGGCTCCTATCACCTATACCACAGTCAAC
>JAPZDZ010000015.1:1313238-1323314 GCA_029783805.1 Acanthurus tennentii
GTTAAATAAATAGTTAAACTGAGACCGAATATCTTCTCCTATTGCTTCATTAAAGAACACGCAGGATTTGGCTCACAAATAGAAACTTTTTTTGAGGATAGATTGGGCTGCAAATCCAACAAGCTCAATTGCAGCAAGATGTAACTCACACTGGATACATGAAACAAAACAGCTGCTGCACACAGAGTGCACACAGTGGATGACCAAACATGCCATAAACCCTCCTGATCACAGTGTGGATTGGTTAAGAAACAGCCTGGCGGACTCACAAAGGATGACCAGAAAGGAACCTTGATTGCTGTGTTGTGGAAAAAGCAGGCTTATGCAGGTAAAAAATAAAAGTCATTGACAGAGCATCAGTGGTGTCTTTAGACATTACTCTCAACCTCTCAACTCAGCAAATATTCAACACTGACACCATCAGCAGGTTGAATTCAGTCTCTTTGGTTCATGTAACATGCTTGCTGACCTGTTTTCATGAATAAACTCAACCGCCCTCAAATTTGTACTTCTCCACTGACTTCTCCTCTGAACTTTTAAGAAATTAAATTTTTCCTCAGGTTTACCATGTGGTATATTATGCTATGGCCTTACGTGGTTTAACATTTCTCCTCACTTTGTTTGACACTTGTTGAAGGATAATCTTATTAGCTTAATATACATGCATTTTAATATGTTTAAACAAATGACCTTTGCTTGCTCTCTTGCCACATGATAGACATTATAACATAATATGAAGCAACAATAAGAAAGTGGAAAAGTGTCTGACCTTTGCTGGCTCCTATTGCCACATTATAGTCGTTGTAACGTAGTGAGAGGAAACTGTGAGGAGGTGGAAAGGTTCAATGGAAGTGTAAAAGTTCACTGTGTTCTGTAGTCTGCACATGGTGGTTGCAACATGTGTCAAAGGCGGGGGGAGCAAAGATGGTGGCAGGAAAAGATGAGAAAAAAGGGGAACCGTCTCATGACCAAGCAAAAAGAGAAACAGACTAGACAATGAGCAACAGAAAACAACACCTAGACAATGAGCAATAGGAAAACAACACCAAATAAGGAATAGATAAGGGGAGTCATAAAGTAGAAGGAAGAACGGGGTTAAGAGACTCCGTGAACAGTTTCGGAACGCAGAGCGCTTTGCTAAATAGCAGATTGTTTCTGTATGTATTCCCCAAAGATCTTTGTTACAAATAAAATACGCTGCAGTGAAGACTTCGCTCTCTTCGTGAGTTTTCTTCTTTCTTGCATCAACCAACTCGGGGAAGTCAGAGCTTGACTTCAACACACTACTCCTATCTTGATTTCTCTCCCTATGCCTTTATATGGTTTGAAACATCTTCTTTGTCTTCTAATGTATGGCCTTGAAGTTGAAGCCTTACAGTTTCATCCTGAAATGGTAGCAATACCCTGTGTATATGGAATAGGATAAATATCCCATGTAGGGTATGACAGGTGAAGGGTTCCATACGTGCAAAGTTGCATTCCAGGATGTATGGCGATGTCTCCACTAGGGCTATAAAAGTGAAATGTTTGCGCTGTACTTTGGGGATTCCTATTGGCTTTGAATGCTCTTATCAGGTTGTCGGGAACACCTGATTGATACAATATTTTATTGTAATAAACATTATTATATGCAGTCAAGTCAGTTTTAGCGTAGATTTCTTCACCAACACTTCCACAGCATCTCTACAGAAGATACCACAACCAGAAGTAGACTTATGCTGAATATTGGGACAGAATTCAGAGTCATTCACTGGCCCTGACCTATATTTTTTATTTAGCAGGTAACTGGTGATAAACCTGTTGTGGGAAAAACAAAACAAAACCAAAAAAACCTTGCATCAGTCTATGATAAGTGCAAATGGGTATCCAAATAACAAAGTAGGCACAGTATTTTAGTAACACAGTTGGTACTCTAAAAAATCAAGTTGAGGCAGTGTTTTCTCAGCCCTTTAGTACTTTAAGACAGCACACATCAACTGTAGCCGACAACAAAAGTCATATGATTTTACTGAGTATGTTATTTGATCTTTCTTTACTCAGTCATGATATTTTCTTGGAGAAACACTGTTCCTCTCTTATTTTGTGACGTCTTAGAAATCCACCACCTGCTTGCTCCCTGGACTCCTCCACACTTCGCTGTGCAGATATTTCACATTCTTAAGGCAGACAATACAGACAGGTTTTAATTCTCCCCCAGGCTAGACTTTCAGGATTTCATCAAGGACTCAAACACACACACACACATCCCCCCCAGAAGGTCTGACTTAGTAATACATATGCACACTGACCAATTTGGTACGCTTGGCTGGAAGGACAGAATAATGTGTGATATTTAACAAAATGATTTTGATGCAGATGCTGCTTACACATACACAAACAGCTTTTCCTGATTATTATTTTCATAATGTCTATAAAATACTGCTAAATTGTGCTAATTGCGCCCTCACCTGGTCGGCTCTGCGGCTTGCAGCCCACTCTCCCGGGTCACAACCACCTTACTTCTGATCACTGCTCCAGAATTGACTTTCTTCTCCTCCTTTCCTCCATTTTCTTCGTCCTCCTCGTCCTCTTGTTGGAACTGCATGATCCCGAAAACTTCCCCAGCATCATAAATCTATGGCATGACAGAGACAAGAACCTGTTTTCTCACGTCATAACCAGACTCCATTGGAGAATTTGCTCATTTAAAGTTACTATCATCTGGAGCACACGGCACAAAGGTCACTTTACCGTGTTTCATATATTGTTGGCTATATATAGCAAAATTACCCTTAAAAACACTTGTTTCAAACTTTCTTCAAAGTTTCTTTTCTGCTATTCTCGTGGCTCACGTACCAAACTTGCTTACATCAAAGTGGGCGCGTGAAACAACAATAAGGGTCGGAATTTCATGAAATATAAATGTCGAATAGTGTCTAAGTACATGCCGAATTTGACCCTGACATATGTGATCTTGCACTATTGTTTAAGCTACACTTTGGCCGCAGTACGTTTTTGCAAACAATGACAAGAAGTTAATCTATAAGATTTTACAGGCGAGTTTGCCATGATCCGTCACTCTCTTACAACAGAACGGGAAAAAGTAAAGATAACTTTCAGTGCTAGCTGGGTCACGCGCTGTGTTCTAAGTTTGTGTTTTTATCAAATGAGGCGAATATTATTTTTCATAACTTTGTAACGCTGTAATTTAAATTCAACCGGCGCTGCTGAGCAAACCTGCCACGTCTATGCTGTAGAAAACACTAACATGAAATATTTAAAACAGAAAGTAAATTTTATGCTTTTCAACTGATTTTTTCACGACTGGAATACAGTTACTGAATCTTGAGTATTGCGCTTTCTCACACTTTAGCATGTGTGACAGTGTGGGAAGAGAGATAGTTAGCAGGAGATAGACCTCGTTGGTGATTTTGTGATGCAGACTCCTCCAGTAGATTTGGGGTAATCCTGAGGACTGCAGGGCCTCTGCGTGGAGGGCCACGAAGACTGTGAACTCGTCGTCCCCGTTCCCATTCATAATTATGTTGTTTGTTGACATTCTCTTACAAGATATAACTCACGTGGAGGTTGATTGTAGAAACCCGGAAGAAGGAGTTTGACAGCTAAGCCTGCAGTGCATTGTGGGAAAGTTTTAAAGCGCTCCATCTACCTCTGATTCACAGATGATGCAAACTGCATTAACTCTCAGTTTGACAGTCTTACTTTATCTACATAGTTGTTATGCTCGTTTTTAATTTATAATGTGTAATTGAGTTTAAATGATTCCTGCCAACCAAATTGCTCAGGGTTGAAAAGTGATGGAAAAGAACACAGTACATTTACTCCACTGCTATTTAATTTAATATTGTACATACTTAATTTTTTCTATCTTTAGACTTCTACCTAACTGCATTTCAGACATATGTTTTTAATTCACTCTACCGGGTTGAATGTGCTCCTCCTCACAGGGAAACTGCTACTCTACATAAATCATTTTACGAGAGATAAAAAGTACAGTAGGCTAATATGGAGAGGCAGTCAATAAGCTGTCTTTGCTTATTTTCTAAAATCTTTCGGACCAAGTAAATTCTTTAATAAGTTTTACTTTATTCTTAAGCATATCAGATGAATACCTAAACACCTTAACACCAGATTCCTCTACAACGTATACACTTATCTACAACCTGTAGTGTGCGTGTCTGTGAATGAAGCTTCAGTGTGACTATTTCTGGTTTATGGTGTGTGTTCAAAATAAGCACCACAAATAAGTACCACAAACTGAACACAAATGCAGCCGGTTGTGTGACATATTTTATTTAAATAAATAGAACAAAGAAGAGCTACAACCAAACTGCATTATCATTAAAATTTAAATATAAAAAGTCATGACAAATGGAATTATGCAAATTTCTTACACCAAAAAAGCTTATTGCTGGCAAGCCTTGAAAACATGAAATAATTGTTTTTAAATAAAATACTGAACATATAAAAGAATAATTATCAGTCAAATGAAGGTTAAATTCAATTTAATTCACTAATAAAATCAGCCTGTATCATGAAGTATTATTGGTTTCTTGCACAGCTTACTGTATATCAGTAAAATACAATGCCCCTGATATGATCACACAGTCAACATCAAGCTTCTTTACCGTTATAGAGAGCATAAATGTACGTAATAGTTTTTTGTACACTGTTTTATCAAAATCATTTCATATCAACTGTTAGATCTTCAATATACTTTTCAAACTACGTATACTGTCTTCTTTCACAAGTTGGTGCCATACTCAAGGCTGACTCCATTTCATATTTCTATGGGATGAGTGACAAGGGTGCAAAGGCTTATTGGGATTCAATACCTTAACTTCTAGTACTCAATTCTGGGTTTATACTTAAGGATTAAAGAGTCTTACACTGATGTGTCTCACATGGAACAACAAACAAACATATATACTCATTCAAGCTCATGTGGATTATACATACACTCCACACACACAGACGTTGACATACTGTGTATGCACCCGCACATTATCCACTGTAAATTAAGTTGAAATTCTTTGTTTTCTTTGCCCTTGGCTTAAGAAAAATCACCTCATAGCAAAGGGAAGAGTAGGAAATGTAATGCCACTTGGCTCATATTTTTTTTTATTATAACTTAACTTGTTTTCAGTACAATATTCATTCCTGACATCTTAAACATAAATTGTATGCTGCTGTGTAAAATAATACAGGTTATGTTAAGCAGCTCAGGACAATTTCAGACCTACAGTTCAGTTCCGTTGAACTAAACCTGATGAGTTCTTTATCTGATCCAGTGATAAAGATATATTCCATATATGAGCATAAAAAGTCCAAACTGCATGTGGATCTAAAAAGTCATTAATAATGACAAACAAAAAGATAAAAACAGGCATCCTGTAATATATTATAAGGGAGAGAGAAGCTCTTAGGCTGTATATTTTTAAAAAGAACTGATAAAATACCTCTGGGTCCAGTTTCACAAAAATATATTAATAATAAATAAATAACTTTCAGACGTTTAGATGTATTAAATATCTAAAAATTTGGCTTGTCTAATTTTTTTCTTAGGTCTCCCTAATAAAAGGTAGACAGTTACACAAAATATACTTGGGTAATGTGTTAGTCAGCTATCTTACACCCAGGCTAACTCTAAAAGAAGGACCATGTTCCCATGATAATTATGAATGACAAACGCTAACCAGAGGCACCAAATGACAAAAAAGTAAGCATGGTTCATAATGCCTTTTCAGCAAGTTTGAAACTGCACCAGTGAGGACATCATCAATCTTCTTTTTCTAATTATGGATCTTTTCAAACCTTTTTCACAGCTCATAATTTTTTGATTGCTGTCAGTATGTAAAGACCATTTCAACCAACATAACAACTAGTCTATCCTGGAAAAAACTGAAACTTCCAGCTTCAACTCCCTTTTAGTTTCAGATGCATGATCAAAGTTCACAATTAGCAACTGTGTTCCATAGTTATTTGTCATTTGAATTTATGCTTAGATCACACATATATAATCACACAATCCTATATCTGTCTTCTTTCATAATTCAGACCAAGATCCTCCTTTCCAGACTGCCTCAGTCAATTTGTTTGGTCTGTACCAGAGTCTGACTGACAGGCTTCACCACCGCTAAATGAACCATACTTACAGGTTATAGTGCAAATGTGTTAAAAGCACCCTCAGTACTCTACCAGCAATTTAGTACCGGATGTCCATTAAGTAGGGCGACTGAGAAGATGCAGAACTTAAAAAAGATGGTTAAAATCAATATAGCTGTGTCTAAGACAACAAGACTTTAAATCTTTGTATGCGTCAAGTAACATAAATAGTGTCTTTTCCTGACTGATAAATGCTTATATACTTTAAACACAGGTTCACCAGTTGTCAGAGTCAATTTAATAATTTCCTGACTATTTCAGTGGCTTAAACATGGAAAACTGGTGATAAGTCTTATTAGGTTATTAGGAAGTGATCTTGGTTTATTATTTTAAAAGTAATTCTTGTAAACTATGGTCTTAAAATGATATGCTTTTTAAGTTCCACAACACACCTTTACTCCACCCTTCTTAGGCCTTTTCCCTCCTCAAAATGTTGACAGAGAAGGTAGATCACTCAAGAAAATTAGTTATATAAGTAGTATTTTTTCAAATACTTAAAATGAAACTTTCTTCAAAAACAATTCTGTTACAGACCTCAGACCTCAACCAGAGGACACTGGCATTCATTTCCAGCATCCACAACCTGGCATCACTGAAAATGGACATCCTTACAATAAGGCTTTGACTTTACATCTTGAGAAAACATTCTTTGGCATTGCCCCACACTTGTATTCCCTGCAGGAGAAGAGAAGAAATAAAAAACACTTTTATCATGAAAATGACCACTAAAGTTATCCTGTAATGTTTTGACTGCTCATTTGCTGTTAAGTACCTTTTTGCACATGCTAATTTGCATGACAGCATAGTTTATGAGCGCTTCACGCAGATCTTTGTCTTTCTGCTCCTGAAAGCGCTGCATGTCCACCCAAGCCTTTTCAACATGCTCTCTGCAATAAAACAAGCACACACCCACACACAAAATTGGTAAATACAATATTTTTAAATAAGCTCAAAGGATGTGACATTTTACTAACAAATTTTAAAAACAGCTGTGGTATATTATGCTATAACCTTATGTGATCTGATATGCTTTCACTGTGGCCTTGGCCGAAGGGAGAAGATGTTTTTGTACTGGGGACACTCAGGAGTGGGAGTCCCCAGGTGCAGGATTTATAGAAAGGACAGTGGTTGATGGTTTTCACCTGTTTAGAGTTGCATTCTTTGGTCAAGATAAAACCTTTGCCAGGCCTATAAAAGTGAAATGTTTGAGCTGTACGTCAGAGATTCATATTGGCTCTGAATGATCTTTCAGGTGGTCCGGGATGCCTGATCGATACTGTACTTCTTTGTAATAAACTTCTTTATATGCAATCAAGTCAGTGCCAATGGAGATTCCTTCATCAACATCTTTACAGCAACACTACAGAAGATGCCACACAGCATTTGATGGCATCTGACTCACTCGCACTCAGCCGTTTTCTCCTTTACAGTCTCTTCACCCTCTGTTATCAACTCCTCCAGCAGCTTCAGTCTGGCCTCTCTTTGTTCAGGTGCCTCTTGGCCAAAAAGCTTGTTGGTCATGCCTTTGAAGGAGAATGCCCGCACAATCTGAAGAAGATGTAACCACAGAAAAATATATTAACATCTAGAGTCCTCTTCAAAGGTCTAACCCTGGAATGACATTAGAAATCAGCCATCAGGACTTAAGATCAACAGATACAGAAGAGTTAAGTATTATTGTGTAATATGTAACATAAGCACAGTATACCCCTGTAGCCAGCTCCTCACGTTGCTGCTTCTTGGAGAGGAGGTCCTGGGAGGCCATCTCAAGCTCAAACTGGGTCAGCTCATGTTTCCTGCACACTGCTCTGCCAACACAAAAAAGTACAAAACAATATTATTACCTGTTCTACTGCTCTAATAAAAGTGTTTAACACAGCTGAAGAACAAAAGTCAAACATCCAATGAATGTAGATGTGTTAAATCTAGATACAATACACCACATCAGGATCTTCACACTCAGTGAAGCAGCGTAGCTCCCTAAAACTAGATGCTAGATAGATATGATAATGCTAAAGAAGCTGCCTAGTTTAGCGTCTTAAAACTATTTTGTAAAGTTTTTGTTAAATTTGGGCCTTACCTCAGAGCCTCAGCATAGAACAGATATTCTTTTATTTGGTCAGCATAATGTTCCTCCTCTTCTAAGATGTCATCGATTGAGGCAGCATATCTGTAAATGTGTAAAGAAAAACAGCATCTGTCTCAACAAGCAGCACAACAGCTTATGGCTGTTAGAATCCCACAGTATGCTTTTAAAAACAAAAAAAAAACCAAACAAACAAAAAAATACACACACACACACACACACACATACACATATGTGTCTTCTGTTCAGGCATCGCAAAAAACTCTAATGACACAGTTATGAGATCAGGAGAAGGTAAAGAGTCCAGACTCAAATACTCACGCATCCATATGATGACCGGCACTTTGCAGCCCATCCCCCATCTCTTTTTCTATGGCGCTCCACTCACTGCAGCAAACACATGAAAGACACATGCATTTATGAAAAAGTAAGGATTCTGTCAGAGGTTTGTTCTCTAATTCTCTACATGCATAAGTATTGCATGAAATACATTTTTTCCTTATAATGTTTTTCTCAAACCTGAAGACTCTCCCATAGTTTCCATGGACCTTGTAAACCCCATAGAGTCGATCTGCAACCCTCTAAAAGAGACAAATACAGTGACTGAATGAAGTGTTTCACAAATGGAAATTATACTAATTTACATTAAAATTACATTAAAATTTCGCTCTGAAGGGCAAAGCAGATTTTCAGGATTTTTTTTTAATAGGGTCAAATTTTTACTTTGTGTTTTTTATGTGTTACATTACTTTAATTGTAAGCATTGAGAAAAAGTTGATGTGTTTTCTCTGGTCAATTAGAGAGGGGTACCCAGAGTCTAAGCAGCAGCAGGCTAGCAGCTGTTAGAGGTACCTAATACCAATTACATCCTTTGTATTAATATCTGTAACTTATTTGTTATTAGTTATTTGAGTTTATTAGTTTGTCTTTTAAAACACAATTTTGTAAAAATATAATGTAGCAAACACAGCTCAACAGAAGTAACACTCCACAAAGTCATTTTTTGGGAAATTCAGTTCATGTTCCACCAGAGGGCTGTCATCCCACTAAAACACCACAAAACTGTCACACTGATGCTAAACAGAATGGGTTAGTAGCCATTCCAAAGGAAGACCAGCTTTTAACACATCAAACAGATTTATGATGGAGACCTGGTAAGATTAACAGGACCAAACAGACAAACAAAACTCTCATAAAGCAATTTTTAAAAATAAATTAATCAAACAGATATTACATCTCTGTGTATGCATATGAGTGTCAGTTTTTTGTGTGTGTGAGTGAGAGAAAGACAGACAAAAAAAAAGACTTACTGCTCGTGCTCGCAGCAGCTGAGATGTGTGAGACTGCAGCTCATCACTGTAATGTTTCATTTCCATGAAGCGTCTGGGTATGCAAAATGAAGACACATGTCAAGAAGACGATGATTTGGATATTAATTACCGATGTTCCTCATGTTATTTTCATTTAAGTGTACATGTATTGATTCATCCTTCATTTTTTTCTACTTCTCTTCATCTAAGTATAGAATGAGAAATAGCTCATCTATGTTATTACATCACCTGTTTGGGTAAGCATACAGCTCCAACTTCAGAATATAATTTAAAATTAGCAGTGATAAACTATTATGACAATATTGATAACTTCTGACAACATTTTTAATACAACTAACTAGGGATGGCTCGATATCACTTTTTCACATCTGATACTGATACTGCAGCCTTGAGGATCGGCCGATACCGATCTGATAACGATCCAATTCTTTTTGTCACTCTAAAAGTTGTTAATAATACGTGGATGTAATTTGCTTGATACTGACATCTAAAAA
>JAPZDZ010000015.1:1323710-1334787 GCA_029783805.1 Acanthurus tennentii
TCCCAGTGTATAAACAGAAAAGTCACATTATACCTCAATGACATTGCAAAGCCACAATAAATAATTTTATGAATTAACATAAAATAATAGCATCTCCACCAGAATAATGTAGGCAGAACTCAGTAAGTTACACATGGCTTCTTAAGACACACAATCAAAATGATGCTTTATTCAGTTAGTTGTGTTCAAAAGTCCGGTTTAGCTACCACCCCTTGAGACACTCATTTTGGAAACGTTGCACTCAGCTGTTTTACTTTTCTCCTTCGTTAACGTAAAGTAATTCCACACGGCAGACATGACTACAGCTCTGTGGGCGTCTACTCACGTGACGAAAACACAGGCACATGGCAACCATGGTGACAGCTCGTCTGTGTTACGGCATATAGTGCAAAGTGAAGTTGAGAATATATGAGATAGTTTGGGCTTATGGATCGGATCGGACGGGTTCTACTAAAAAAATCCGATACCCGATCCAGTCATTTTGGCCTGGATCGGACTCGATACCGATCCCTACAACTAACCCCCTATAATAGTGTGTTAAGGAAGCACTGACTCACTTATCAGGATTCCTAACCCTGAAGGTGGCACTGAGAGCTCTCAGACGGGAATCTGCCTGCAACAACAGTCATAGGAAAAGGTCACACTTTTTGTACAACTTAGATTTTCGTAAGAACGAAGAGAAAGAAGCTCTAAAAAATTCATCTACCTTTGCTTGAAATCCTGTATCATACACCACTTCCTTCCAGCCATGTTCCTGCAACATACAGCAGTGAAATAAGTTATTCAGCCACTTATCTTTTAATGATCAACTGAACTGACCAGGAGTTTGCAGCATGTACCTCAGTGAGGAAGTGGTAGAGGATCTTGTCATTTGAGAGAACTGGATGTGAGGCCACACGAAGCAGAAAGTTCTCCAGCCCAACCCTGCGGCGCTCCACAAAGTCTGGATCCATGTTGTCTGCTGACAGCTTGTGCCACACAAACTCTGCCTGCATGCAGGGGAACAAACAAACTGCCCTCATTCAACATATTCTGTGACATTTTTTTTATAGTTTCTTTACTGAAGCTTGATTGTTTTTTTCCATTCTTACGTTTCAGTACATCAATTGTATTAAAACAAAGTTAGACCATTCTCATCTTTTTCTGTGCTAGATATTATGCCTGTTTATAGTATCTTAAGATGGCAGAATATGCAACACGAAGGCATAGAAAAAAGCAGTCACTAGTGGTAGGAATGATATTCATGCTCAAGGGAGAAAGGCAGAGAAGAATCCAGTCCCTGCTGTCAGCATGATACCTAAACTCATAGAAGGGAGGAGGGAGAGTACAAAGATGTGAAGGAGTGATGGAGAGTTTTTGCTATGATTCTTTTGTATTCATATTACTATGTCATATTTCGGCATTGCAACCTTTGCAAAATTCTTTTGTACTTGTATTACAGTTTTACAGTTTGGGCTTTGATTCTTCGTGCTCATGTATAATTATGTTAAACTGATATAAACTCACTATACTATACTCATACATTGTATTACTATGTAAAGCTAGAAATATACTCATTTCATGACACTCATGTACTCTTAATGTATTTGTATCTGTAACACTGAATGAGATTAACTCTATCTAAACCGTAGAAAGAGGTGTGCCCTATCTGCACCAAAGGAGAAGGCTGCATGGCCAAAACCCAGTAGATGGGATAAAGAAACTGCAGGGTTTGAATAAGACAGGCAGAATTTGGGTTGCATGATCTGAGGCCCAGGCTGCATAGCCTAAGAAAACCCAGTAGAAAAGACTGGGGAGTATATGGAGTCTGAGGTAGACATTCAGAGGGCTGTATGGAGGCACTTATTGGCAATAAAAAAAAACTGATGAAACTATATGTGGAAAAAAAATGTGCCATGTAAGCAGTATGACCAGATCCTGTTCTTCTCCAGTGCTTTTATTGAGACTTGACCAACTGACAAAGAAGTGTTTTTAACTTATTGGAAGAAGTGTGACCAAGGATTCAGATTTTTTTCTGGATCGGTTCTGGACCCTTTTTGCTTCAACACTATCTTTTACTCTGATTAAAAAGCAGGATTCAGCCATTAAGCTCTGTTTGATCACAAAAAAAAACAGGTCACCTAGAGGTTGCATCTGATATGTGACTGATATTCATTAATGGTACAAACATTCAGTGAACTTCACTATAAATGTCCACAGACCTTATTCTTATTCAAAGGATGTGTTGTTTGAATCTTGTGGAGCCTGTTTTGTCACATTTGGATTGTTTAGGGGATCTGTGATATCCTAAGATTACTCATGCTTAATGAGCATTCGGTACTTAGTTTTTATTTAAATACTTGTTAAGTTGAACTTGGTGAAGCTGCTCTGTGGCAGGTTATTTTCAGTACTAGTCAACAGCAGTTAATTGAATTTTTATTTGCACCTCATACACCAGAGGCCTGTGGGATCCTGTGCTATGTTAGGCATTTTTTTAGGGACTCAAAGCAAGACTGCATCCTTTAAGTACTACTGAACAGGGTTTGGATAAATGAACTCACCCTCTTCTCAGGCAGAGGGGGGACCACGATGTATGGATAGGTAACTATTAGGTAGTTACGCAGTAGTTCAAATTCACTGTATCTCCTCCACAGAGAGTCAGGGGCTGGGTTACAACCTTCGGCAACTGCATCCATTGGCCTTAAGAGAGGACAATTTTTCGAACTTGTTTTGCAGAGACAGGCAAAGGTAAAACCATGTAACACAGCGATAAAACAGGGAAGCACAGACACATATATATCAAAAACATCTTTGTTCAACCCACAGTGCTCCCTTTACAATGACTAAGGGGAGTGCTCTTCTCACCGTGTTTCGATGAGATACACAGTAAATGTCTCCTGCATGTTCACTGCATTTTTACCGCTCCTTTTTTCAGCCTCAGCAACACAGATCTCCATTCTGCGAAGGAGCGTGGAGCCCTCTTCCACCATCTGAAACATCACATCAAACAGTAACACTAACAACCGCCAAAAATGTCTCTTACAGAATTGAGTCAGCATGTCCATTTGTTTGGTCAGTCACTTTTTCACATTTTCAGGTCAAATATATGAAAAACCACGCTGGTTAAATGCAGCCTGTGTGACCAAAATGACTTAAGTATGCATGATGTTTACAAAATTTAAAGAAGATAAAGTACAAACTGGTGGGACACGTGAATAAATCATACAAGAAACTCAATAGTGTAATAACAAAACATAGCGGAAGTATATTAGGGTTCATGTGAAGGCAGCATTTGTATGTGCATTTGTATGATAAAGAGGCATTTAACTCATTGTGTAAGCAACATGTATTTGACTGAACCCCCCAAACAGGCACTCTATGGAAAACAGACAGATAGCAGAGGTAGCAAAGCAAATCACGAGGAATAATTATGGGTGGGGGTTGGTAACTCAAGATACAAAATACAAAGGGTCAGCACCCCTGGCATGAGATGTGGGTGGTTGTGGATGGGGTTCAGCAATCACACGAAGTGTTCTTGGGGTTAAGACCCTATTCAAGGTAAAGAAAAAAGTTCTGTATTTGTGTTGCTCTCGAGACCACGTAGGTTTGATGTATTCTTTGCAGTTTGCTGCCAGACTCTTTACTACTCTAAAATATAGTGTGTAGTAGCCAGCATGGGGCAGAGTGATTAAGTATGTGGCAGGAAAAAAAACCGCAAAAGCTATCAGCCAACAGCTGTCCATATGAGCTACGGAACATTTGCACTGCCAACTAAAGTGAGAATGACAAAAACAGCAGACTGGGTAATTAATACATAACGCCAACGTCCATTACTAGGCAAACAATTTAAACGGCAATGTAAGTATTTTCTTAATTATTCCTCAGTGACTTGCTTGGTTAGCCCGTCTTGAACGTAAGTAAGCTAGCTTTGCCCCGAGCTTTGAACTGTTAGCTCACGGTCAGTAATAGGATTTAACATTAACACAGATTATAGCAGCCCTTATGGCTGTGAAAATATTTAAGGAGGGGAAGCTATCGTCAATGCTGTACCGTGTTGTTTAAGCTGTTGCTCCCGTCTGCAGCTGTGTGGTCTGATTCGTCGTCAGTAGCCACCGACTCTTCCTTGCCATCCTCCGCCATCCTTCTCTTTCCAGCTGATGCTGTTGGTGAGCCAGGACGCATGCGCAGAACGTCACAGCATCCAACTGATGTTCACAATGAAGCCAAATTAGGATTCGTGGTTTAGGGGAAATCAATTCTATAGTACAGTTTAAACAGATTTAAAAGTTGTCCTCCGTTAACTTTTTAAGGTGTTGTGACTCATTTTATGACAGACTTATTTAAAGATTTTAAAATAGGCGCTTGGTGATTACATAAATATTATCAGGGTAAGAGACTTCATGTTTTTGGCATAAAGGTCAACAGAATAGTCTCAGAAAATATTTTGAACAAAGAGATTCAAAATGTAAAAATAAGTAAGTATATAATTTTACAGCACATGACTGTTGTAGTCCCTTGCAGCTACACAGGAAAAAAAATATATGGTGGAGTGCAGTAGATTGGAGAAAGACTTTAGTCTCACAGCCTGAGGAAACAAACAACTCTGTGGTCTGGTGGAACAGTAGTGGTAACTTCTGCATCAGGCTGTGTGCATCCCATGTCATGTTTTTCTTTCAGGGTGCTTTCTGTTGTCCCTGTGTGAAAGTAATGTTGATGTTGATGCTTTCCTGTACATACATACTGATGGTACCCATGGACTGCAGTTAAACAATTCAATTCTACTTTGCCTAAAACAGCTAAACTACACTGGGAAGCTACTAGAAAACTAGAGGTATGTTACTGTAGCCATGGTTTATTTGTCCCTCATATGTCTGAAATCACATTCCCCTTGTTATTATAGCCAGGTTGATTTCTTCTCTTAACTGTACCATTCAAAAGACCCATTCCCTGCATCTACATAACGTTCAATCTGGTTATAAGCTCAGACTCATGATTTTTATGCAACTTATTACTGTCCTTCATAAACATGTAACCATCAATACATGTTCTCATTTATGGCCAATTTTTGTCTATGATTTTATCTTTGAAGCAGTGACTAAAAACTAGTGCCTTGAGATTTCAGTAACTGATAAGTTTAACTGATCAGTTTAATTAATTTTGAACAAAGGTGATGACTCAGGTGTTAAAGGTGCTGTAAGTAACATGTTAGCACCAAACTCAGTGCAATATCTCATTTTAACTCTCGTGACTTCACGGCTGTGTGAACTGTGGCTAAAAATTGTGGTCAAATCAGTGTAAAATCATTTGACCCAATCTTATTTTATGGGTCACAGTATAAAGTTAAGTGTTTATAATGTACAGGTCCTACATGACCTTGTGCTTTAAGTTTAAGTTCACTATGGGAACAACATCATGTCTTTCAGTTAACATTCATTATAATGCCATGCATTTTTGCACTTACAAAGCACAATTAAAACAAAACATCAACCCTCTACATACAGTACTTTGATCTCAATGTAGGAATGGTACTGTAACTAGTGCTACATTTTAACATACAGCACATTTAAGACGTTCAAGCCTCAATTTTAAAGAAATGAAAACAGCCACACAGAACCAAATCTAAAAATGTCCTTGTTGCTTTCTAGAGTCACTATTTAGTGCAGGACAGTCATGAAGAGAACAACCAATTAGTAAATTGTTTATTGTTCAAAGAATATCACTATTGTATGAACATAACTTTACATTCAAGGGACATTAGATACAAAACAGAACAGAACAGACTAATGATCAGAACTAATAAAATACTTTGATAAAATTGATATAGCAAAAACACTAGTTACACCCTTGTCATGGGCACATCAGAACCAGTGTTTCATTTTGGCAGAGATGCTCACAAGTCAAAGTCAAGTCCAGTTTTTGAGCTAGAGCCCAACTTAAGTCTCTTATGGTTGACATGAGCATTCTATCATCTACTGCATGTTATTTGGTCTGTTTAGAACATTGCATAGTAAAATCTAGGGAATTTAGAGCATGTGTTAATGTATTATAATCATTGCTTTATCAATTATTATTCTATTGTATCAGCTTGATTACTTGTTTTATATAATGATCACTTAAACAGACTGTTTTAATACACTTTGATAAATAAACAAAAACACAATCAGCATCTTCTTTCAAAGTTGAAAATTGTATTTTGCCTTGTAACATGAACATATACCGACAGTACAGATTAAGTCAGGAAATCCTCCTTAAAAAAAGAAAAGACTTGCCGTATGTCGTTGAATCATAACACAGCTAACAGTTTTAGGTGCAGCTCAACTCATCTGGCTCCACAGGGGTCTAAGTAAAAAACTCCATTATCTGGGAGTGTTTCCAGATGCCTAACAAAGTTTGATACGTTTGTTCCAACATCCTTTAATTAAATATTGCAGATGTTGTATTAGCAATTCTTGAGTTTGGGTCTTGTGCGAACTAATTAGAGGCAACGGTTATGAGCAGCAGCTACAGGTTTGGTTTGCTGTGGTGATGATGCACCAGCTTATAAACACATCTTTGGTTGCACACGCCAGATAGCTACACATGATGTTCATAATAAGAAGGGAGGGAATGACACTCAGCTTTCCTTAAATTTAATATGAAATGAAAATTAAAAAAGCAAATAACAAACAAACAAAAACAAGATTGTTTATGAGCCCAAACCTTGAGTCCAAGTTGAGTGTCAAGTTTTCTAAAGACGAGTATCAAACCTCAAACCTCAAGTAACTGTGCATGCAACTTGAGCAACTCGAGTTCAAGTCACAAACTTAAATCTCCATCTCTGCATTTTGGCATATTAAGACATTAAAATAGGCTATACAGAGACTTTGCACTTGTGTAAAAAAAATCCAAGCAGCCACCTCACATTACAATAAAGGTCTGTTCCTTGCTCTGTGCATATAAATTTGATTAGACCGACTTGCAAGTTTGCATTGGTCAGTAATATTAGTGACCGCTAGGTAAAGTGACCAGTCCTATTTGTTAAATAGAATTCTACAACCTAGTCTTTGATATAGTCTCAGTTAAAGGGCACTTAAGGTTATTCATATTAAGTTTAGTACTATTTTTTCATTTCTGTTGGTTATGTTAATCAATCAATCACCACAGCAATCAGCACAGATCCAGCTGTATCAAGGAATGAGGCTGACAGGGAAAAGGGCTGATATAGCTTACAGGAGATGCCTCATGTCACCTAAAAATTTATCATATAGTACCTGCAGATATCACACAACAGTAACAAACACAAGGACAGAAAAACAGTTAGGGAAAGCCGCTTGTGGAGAGACCAAAAAAATTCTTGATTCATTTAACTGCATAGGAATATGGAAAAGGTAGTTAGAGTTGTAGTTAAAACTGTAAAACAAGACACATTTCTGTGCTGTATATGAAAACAGGTAATAAAACACATCCATGGTCCTGAGAAACTTGTGACTGCCTTCGAGAGCACTCATTAAAATATTTATACAATGATACTTATGGTGCTGTCTGGCTGTCTGGATTGGCTGTCAAATTGGTTCAAATTTTATTAACCACCCACTGTTCCACCAGCTGCTCCGAAAGAGAGTAAAATTTTGACCACATCATCATTAAAGTGCTATTCTTGAATCATTCCTGCTGTGCATTGCTGTGAGGTTCATCCCTCAAGCCGACAAAGAAGCAGACTTGTTGTGGAGAGGATGGGGCTGTGTGTTGATGATGGTGGGTGGAAGAGGAGGTAGATTTGGGGATCTCCCAGTAGCTGCCATGGAGATCGAGGGAGGAAAGTGCAGGCAGGTTGTCTCTCTGTATGGGCTTGTCACACTCAGTATGTAGAGGTGGGGTGCTCAAACATTTCCTTAGGCATGGTTCGCTGTAAAGTTAATCACACAGATGTTAAGGAGTTTTTATTTGACCTATTTTTAACAAAATTCATGCATAGAAGCAACAGGCAACAAAGTTCAGGACACCAAAATGATCCTTTAAAAAAAACATATTAGCCTTAAAGTTCCATCATCTTTGAAACTCTTGGACTTCTTAGAGCCAAGGGCAAGGTCTTAATTTGTTTTACACTGTAAAAAACATGTTTTCTGACATTGTCTGAAAACAGATATGCAAGGTGTAAAGCATAGGGGGGTATCATGTGATCAATAACAATGAAGGCAACAGTGCATAAGCATCTGTTTGGAAGAGAAAGGCAGAAATGCAAGTAGGAACATGCTGGTGATTTTCTTTGGCATTACCAGAATTAATCTATTTTCTTAAAGCTAAAGGGTTGACTGCTTTAACTCTACAGAGCTGATCTAGCATGAATTACAGATGTAATGGGGAGCACAGGGAGACGTGGATCTTTGCAGAAGGACACTACTCTGAAGCCGATGGTGGCCAGATTTAAAACATGAAAGTTTTTTTGCTTTTCACATGGGCTTTGTTGGAACTTTTGATTCACCTTGGAAGACACCTAAATAGGGGCTCTCCTTACTATTATCAATATTGTACATTTTGAAACTTTTATATATTTACCTTATTTGTTTTTCTTTTACATTTACATTTTTTTCTAATGTATGGGGAAGTAATTATATGAATGCTTTATTATACATATATACTCTACTTTATTGGCAATATGCTGGGTAAAGGGTTTCTAAGTAATGATTTGAGACAGTGCGCATGTACATTTATATTTATATTTCAGTGTTTATATATATTTTATTCATATTTGTACTTTGTACATATGTTAAAATTTTATTGCTATTTTTTATACTGTCCTACTTCTTTTAAGACTTCTGAATGGGAGCATCTGTAACAACAAGCAATTTCCCCTCGGGGATCAATAAAGTATTTCTGATTCTGATTCTAATTCTGATTTCAGTTGAATACTTGCATACGTAATTGGCTTTATAAATTATACATTTTTACTGTCAAACATTTTTTCTCAATGAACAAACCTTAAAACTTGGAAAACTGCTCTGATTCCAAATACTGAAAATGTGTTTAATGGACATTTGGAATGGATTACTGTATGACATTGTATGCGCTGTATGGAATATCATTTGTCACCTAATGGAGTTGTCTGGTGCTCCTTTCCAGGCCTGTCGGTACATGTTACCTGCCACCCCAAACAGCCAACCCACGTCAGCTGGAACCTCTGGGATCCACTCCACAAATCTGTGGCAGAGAAGAGACGATTTTATTTGAATAGGCAGGCACTCAACTAATGTTTAACTAAAACTGGCAACTAAATCATGGACCTGCCAGTTGCTGTGAAATGAATGAACTGAGTTATTAGTGCAGAAATCTTCTGCTTGAAGGTAAAATATTAACACTCTTTGGTTCCATAATTACCTCTGGGCCACTGAGTAGGCTGATTGCACAGGCAGTGTATATGGCATAAGCATGTATGAGGCCACTCTCATTGGCAGCATCTCGGACACCTTGGCATACAGGCCAGGTTTGTCTTGGCAGGCCTCGCAGAACACTAGAAAGCAGAAAACAGGATCAGTAAACTGCATGGCATGTTGACACAATTATTTACACACTGGTTAAAAGAAGCATGACAAAATCTGTAACCTTCAATCTCTAGTAAAAATCAGCCTGAGCTGCAAAAACATGGACCATGACTAAGAGCCAATAGGATCAGGCATGACACCATACCTTTCTTGATGGACATGGGCAGGACGATCTGCTCATCCAGCCACCAGTGCTGTTTACGCAGCAGGTGGAGCCTCCGTAGCACCCACTCTTTTGTGGTTTCTGTATGCTCGCAGCAGTTGGGCGGGCTCTCTGGAGGAGCGGGGCCTGAGGTCGGGTGGTCCATCATCAGCAGGTCTGACGCCACAAAGCATTACATCAATGACACAGTCCAAAGGTTACGCTAGAGGCTGATTCACCATGGTAACATAGTAGAATACTCACTGTTCTCTTCCAGGAACCGTAAAGCATCCTTATAACCACTCTGACACATTTCAGCCAGTACCTAAGGAGAGGAAGACGGTACAGCTATTATACAGGAAGTACAAATAAGTCTTTTTCAGGAATTCTGTTGACTTCACATTATCCATTGGTGATGTTGAGGAGCAATTTTATGTTTATTAGTTATATTATATTATAATTATATTATCTTATATATATATAAAAAATCAATAATAGAAAGCAGAAATTTAGTTTTGTACATATATCTTTTTTCCTTTAAGATTAATGTTGAAAAAAGGTTTCAGACTTTTTTGATATACAGTATGGCAGCCATTCTCTGTTTATTTTTTGTTAAGTTTTATCTTTCATTCTCATTTTACTTTTCACTTTACAGTGTTTTATGATGATCATTATGAAGCCATATTTGTTTCACAATAAAATTGGTCTCTTTGTTTGAATTGTTTTATAGTTATGGCCGTTTATGGCTGCTATTCCCCCTCAAAGTCTGCTTCCAATACACAGTATGTGACACTTCCACATTAAAATGTCTAAAATAGCATATATTTTATCAGACATTTTATTGGTCTTTAAGTATCCCAAAAGTTTTCAACTTTTTAAATACTCAGGAATCTTTCATTTTATTGAAGGTATGGTGTGTTCTTTTTGGTTGCCTGGCACTATCTTTTAAATAATATGCAAGAGAGTAAGGAATTAAGTTGGCAAATGTGACTAAACATAACGTAAATAAATTTTAATGCATTATCTCAACTGTGAACATTTTGATCTCACTCAACCAGATTTTTTTTATATTTAATGGTGACTGTTTATCAGTGAGATACACAAATCTCGTGATCCAACACAATTTCACAATATCAAACTTGATTCTTGTTGTTTTCACAAAAAAACATGTGGCAGCAGCTATTGCAAAATGCATGCTCAAAGCCACACAGCATTTTTTTCTTTGCCAAGTGCATTCTTTTTTATGTGACACAACTGTAATGAAAAACAATAAAATATATTGTATTTCAGTTTTGTCTACTACAGAGGCTATAAAAAATGTAAAATCCCTGCTCTAACCATAAATCTACACAACAACAACAACAACAACAACAACAACAACAACAAAGTCTATTCAAAAGCAGACAAAAAGCTTTACTGATGTAATTTAATTCTTAGT
>JAPZDZ010000015.1:1341507-1354150 GCA_029783805.1 Acanthurus tennentii
GACTACAGACCCACAGGTTACACTGGTGAAAGCTGGCATCATCCCTGCTAGCAAATACATAAGGGAACATTATTTTTTTCCTGTATATGTTTCCATTTTGAATCAATGTAAGGTGATTGTTGAAGAGAGGGGACTTTGATTTAGCACATGAATCAGCTTGATTCACTGCCTGATTTTTACTTTGAAGCAGTGAGTGCAGTGGTGTTCTGGTCTGCCCATATGAGAGAGAGAAAGCACGTCCAACGCTGCTTGGACGGCAGTGTGGACCGAGCGGTTGACCATGTCCGAGGCGAGTTGGCGCTGGCTCCGAGGGGACGGCGGGGTGCGAGGGCCCGTCCAAAGCTGCTTGCAGCTTTAATTTCTATTTTTTCTTGTATGTCATGTTATCTGGTTGTCTATTTCATTAATTACCTGTTTACAGTGCATGTGCTTCACCTTTCTATTTTGTTACTACACTACTTTATCAGACTCCAGTCCCTAATGACATAGTTACAGTTATGTATGACCTGGCAACAAAGAGAAACAAAATACAGTATGTCTGGTAAGTGCTGACTGTGCACGTTGTCACACAAATACTGAAACCATAGCTCAGTCAGTCTGATTTAGATCACTGCCAAAGTCCAATAACAGCTGATAACTTAAAGTGATGGCAGTGTTGGTATCAGTGAGGACTTGCAGCTAAACTGATTATCACAGTATTTTTTTCCAAACCTGCAAATGATTGATTGTGATTGTATTTAATGCAATGATCTCATTGTGATCCTGCAGGTTGACCTGCCTTTTCCCAGTTGCATTTCAACAGTGCAATATTTTCCCAGTTCATTTTTCAGGCTTTACCCGAAAATTGCTACATAATAGATATGTATTTGCATCTCAGCTGCACCCAAAAGCAATCCAAATGATCTTTACATTTACAGACCATCATCTACTTTTAATACAACACTTCCACATTCAGACTCTTGAGAATTTCCTGCTTAACTTTGTGTGTGTGTGTGCAATGAGTGTAGATGTGCAATGTCAAGCTTTCTTTTTCACAACATCCTCTTTTTCAACCTGTTTTTCAGTTAAAATGGTTACTTGCTTCCTAATGAATGATTTGGATCACATGTTTTAAAGCAAACAACATGAATATACTTGGTAAAGATGTAAAGCTCTCTGTATTGTCATTTTGTACAAATAACTGTGTGTCTCAAAAAGGAAAACATAGCTAAACCTTGATGAGTAGCAAATCAGCCACAGACACTTACCACTCCTCTAAAGGACGGAGGAATCAGTCCGCAGTAGATGGGAATAAAACAGCTACAGATCAACGCCTGTGGACAGAGTGCAAGGTTAGCCAAGGAAAAACTATTTTAGTTTACTTGTACAAATGTATTGGAGGCCATTAGGACTTTCAAGGTATAAAGATGACCGTGTTTTCAGCACCTGGATGAGTTCCTCCTTGGAGTTAAACTCTGACACCAGCACGTTCTCCCCATCAGACACTCTGGTTAGCGAAACACACAGTCGTCCTGAGGCCAAGGTATGTGCTTCAGAAGGCAGGTCACGATTCAGGCCAGACTTTATTACCTTGACAAGGTTGAAGGAAGGGTGGAGGGGGCCCAGGTTCCTCTTTCTGGCCTCTTTTGCCACCTCAATCACATCTTCACAGCATTTTGCTAAACATAAGAAAGACAAAGGAGAAGTTTAGAGCTAAGGATTTTTTGGATTATTGAGGATTATTTTTTGATGCTATACTTTCTTCAAGTGTCAACCTGCAACTGGATCAATAGTCACAACAGATGCAAGGAGTCAGTGACCGACAGTGACCTATGGGAAACCTCCTCTGAGTACTGAGCCCATGCTGAGGTCACCTCAGCTTCTTGTCGATTAGGTCGAACTGCATTTATACTGTACTTGTCTATTGATGTCTGTCTATTATTGCTTACTCATGGGAGAGAAAGCAAAAAGGGTGCCTGACTGACTCACGCTGTCCGCGGCAAGAACAGGCATGTTCTCTTATGATTCAGTGGTTCTACATCACTGTTATCAACTTAAACATGCCATCCATCAAGCCATTATCAGCTTGATGGACACACTCTATCAATTTCTATCAGCACTGTACTTTAAACCTGATATGGGCTAATTACACATACATTATATCTAATCCTTTATTTAAATAGCCAAAACTATGTTAACAGAAAATAGAAACACTGAGAGTACAACTGTAGCTCAACAATGAATTTGTATGTCAGTATTTACATCATTAATGACACACTTTTGGGCCAGGCTTTTCCAAAAAAAAACAAACAAAAAAACTCACAGAAAGTCAGCTGAAATCTTTAATTGTCTGGTGATTCTATTAGTGCTTGTAATTCAACCAGATTATATCACATCAGTAAATTGAAGATAAGGTCAGCACAATAAAACACAAAACGATAAAAAAATACAGGATAATAATAATAATAGCAACAACAACAATAATAGTAAGGGACTTTCGGCGCACTACAGGCTATCGATTCACGGCGACGTGTCTTACTTATGGACGCCTGGCTGGCGAGCACAGAGGCGGTCAGAGCACCGGCAGAGGCCCCGTACAGCTTGGTAGCCCCTTTGACAAGAAACGGCGCTTTCTCAAGCAGGCAGCTGGCAACTCCGATATGGTAAATCCCCAGGAACCCGCACCCGGCGAAAGACAGGTTCCAGCCTCCTTTTAGATCAAACATGACGGGGCATGCTTCGGTTTGGGAGCTCTGAGAGCGGAAAGATCACCGAGTGCTTTGTGGAGCAGAACAGTCACTTCCAATGCGAAGTGAGGCGAACTGTACAAGGCAATACCGACTGTTTTTGTCGGGGGAGGTACAGGGAGGACTCACTGCAAGTGATACCTTCAAGTGCTGTCAGAAATATCAACTCTACAACATAGCACTTCAGCTGTGCGTCTATCTCACTTTCACGAATAGAACGTTTTTGTACGCGGTGTTAAAAAAAGTGGAAGAATAAAACAAAATGTTGCATACAAGCACTTTAGTGTAGACTGACTACATTGTAAAACTACTTTACTACCGTAAACGTATAATGTAAAACATTATTCAAACACATAAGATTCCATGTTATAATAGTAGTCATATCTGTCCTTGATGCAATGTTCTACCTGCGTAGTCATTATACGTGCAGAATGTAAAGCCACATTTAGCGTCGCAGGGGTCTTTAGCCTGAGAAATGTTACATTTACGAGGAAGATTAAAGGCATCATATTATACGAAAAGCTTGATTGGATTTTTGCAAGTGCACTGTGCCCCTTATCGTTTCTGCACAAGACCCAATCAACAGCAAGTGGGATAGACAACACGCAGTGACGTAACGACCCCCTTAAAAAAGAAACTAAAGATAAAACACACGCGCGCGCACACACACATGCATGCACGCACAGACACTCACACATCAACCACACAAACTCTTCCCCTACTTGGCTTTTCTTTTCTTTTGACAGATACTTGAAGACTTCTCACACGTTAAGTATATCTGTGGTGACCATGTCACGTGTAACGAAGACCGAATCTTTTCCTTTTTCACTGCTCTGTGTACACAGGGTTTAGGGAAAGTTCCCTTTTTTTCTTTCTCTCTCAATTTAGTAAACCCTTGTTGTTGTCTTAGAGGTCAATTTTCCCCCAGTAAACAAGTAAATGATGAGAGAGAAAGCTATGCTAAAACTGTTGACAGAAGTCTTGAAATTGATTACTATAATAATATAATTAAATATGCAGCAACTACATATTTGCCAACAGTCTGCTAACCTGTGAGAATATTATGGAACATTTAAATAATATCAAATGAGATAAGAAAAAATATCTGATGGGTTTAACGGCTTCTAAAGGTTTTCGTACACAGTTTATTAGATTAGAGTTACAATAAGATTGACCAATAATGTATTAACCAGCAAAATTAATGCTATTATGAAGTACTATAAGGTTTTTTAACGTTTTATTATAGTTGTTTTAATATATTAACTGAGTTATGTAAGGAGGTTGAATAAGAGGGAATTTATTAATTGTAGTAGCCTACATAACTGGTCAACTAAACACACCATATGCTTTTTAAAAAAATTGTTCATATAAGCAATAGTAGTCAAACTTAAAAAAACACTTCACAAAACATTTAACAGTCTTAAGGTAATAGATAAAAGAGTTGAGTTGCTACAGAGACCTGCACTACAAGAGCACTATAACAGTATAATACTAATCACTTTCAAAACTCACTATCAATCAGATACAAAATAATACCCAATAATAACGGCTATAGAATATAATAGGCCTGCATTATTTATGCTGCAGTATGGTAATTGAGTTGGCTATGTGATACAGTAGGACTAGGGGTTAATAACATAATATTTCAGGATTATTACAGAGGCATCATGGCAGCCGTTGTTACTCGAGCGTGGGGGTCTGTTTAATGTGTCCGGAAGCGTCCTTCCTCTGCGGGCACGCGCATCCGCGAGCCCGGCGACAGTGGTCCTGATGCTGGGCCTCGTGCGCACGCATTACATCACTTCTCTCCCGCATGATTGGCTGTAGGTCAACTCGTCCCTTGCTGTGCAGCATCTACTGCGAGCTTCAGCATCACGAAGCGAGCGGCAAGTCAACCTCATCATCATCATCACAATCATCTTTGACTCCATTACATAAAAAACAAACAAACAAAAAAGAAACAGAAAAAACCTTTTCACGTGGGTGTGCACCTTTTCTTTTTATTGCACTGGCGGCTTTATTGCAGAATGGCCGAGAGCGAGGCAGACACGCCGAGCACGCCGATTGAGTTTGAGAGCAAATACTTCGAGTTTGATGGAGTACGGCTGCCGCCCTTTTGCAGAGGGAAGATGGAGGAGATCGCCAACTTCTCCCTCAGAAGTAGCGACATATGGATTGTCACCTACCCAAAGTCAGGTACACAAGCCTCTGCGTCATGTTCTGTGCAGCGCCCGCTTCTTGGCTGTTTGCTTCAGTCTACTGCAGCAGTGACTGCAGGTTTCCCTTGAGATTAACAAAGTTACATATTGTAGATAAGCACAATGTGAGCAAATTTACAGATTAGGCCAATGGGATTCATTTAGCATAACAGGTCACAGACTAGTTAAAGTTGCAAATCGGGCCGCGATTCATATTTAACAATGGGCGGGTCTCAGCTATCTGACAGATCTATCTCTGTTTATATTGCTTGTGCTGCAGGTTGTAGGTCTCTATCAAGCTTTGACCAGCAGCATCCCGTCATTTAACTGCCTATTCCATATTCAGATGTCAACAAATTGAATCAAAGTAAAACGATCATGCCTGGCAGTGCAGCATCAGCCAGCCAGTTAGCCTGTAAGTCCAAGGTGGCTTACGTCACCCATCATTATCACACGCGCCGTTAAACACATCGGGAAGTTTGTGTTTACATCCAGCTCCGGAGTGTCATTGAGTCGCGCCGCCGCAGGCCGGTTGCCGAGCTGGGTGGGTCCATCATGTGACGGCTGGGCAGTGGGAGCTCGCTGTCAGTGCAGGCACAAAAACAGAGGGAGCCCGAATATTGTCGCAGAATTATTTCTCTGGTGGTTTGGTTCGTTGGTTTTATCAGCAGCATTGGAAAACATGTAGCTTATATTGTATAATTGAAGTCAACTATGCACAGTTAGTGATCATCAATGAAATTTTGAATGAGAGGACAAATTAATTGATGTCGTTTTCCCGTCATTACACTTTCTAATACATAAAATCGTTTGGATACATATTACCTTGACCTCTAATTCATTAGAAACTATAAAACCGTGTCGAAAAACTTTTCAAAACTCTAGTGTAGCTAAAGCTACTTTGAGAAAAAAACAAATACAGTATCAGGCTATACTGTGTATTTATTAGAACAGTAAATGAGTTTTAATTCAAATGCAGATGGCTTCCACTAGAACACATAGGTCATGACTGTAGATGTGTTTCTGAGAATTTGGGTGTTAGATGAAGTAGCTCACATACTGCTATAGCACAGTTTTATGCTGAGTCTTACAAGTCTTTTTTAATGTTGTTTGTATGTTGTTTAGAATGAAAGAACCGCCAGATATTCATTGTATGCTTTTCTGTTTACTCAAATTTCCTCTCAATTATTGATGAGGGACATTAAAGGTCTATAGACTGTCAGGTTAAGTAATGGTCAGTTGGCAAACATGTTAGTTTAGCTCAGTCACTCATGAGAAAATAAGTTAGCATAGTTTAATTCTAACAGCAATTCTAGAATCTGACCTATGAGGGGTCTCAGCCCTTAAACATGTAAAATTCTACTATGAATAGAAGGTCATGTTTCAGCTTAACAGTCATTGTTTTGCCACTAACACCATCCTAACTATGGGTCAATTTTATCACCTGACTCTTCCTACTGTTAGTCTTTCTAGCTTTGTCTCTTTTTCTCCATCATCTTTTCTCCCCCTTCACACTAAAAGTGACTCACAAGCAACAGTGCAGCACTGTTTTAACATCAAAGCCAGATTTTTTCTTATTAAACAAAAAATAAAAATTATACCCCTTCTGAATTTAAGATTTTTACTTTTGCTAAAAATAAGTTGAGTTTAACTTATTAAGTATTTTGTTGTTTTTAATCAATACAGTTCATTTGGAATCAGCAGAAACAAAATAAAATGCATCAAAACTGTAGGAGAGTCTTGATCTACTGTCCTAGCAAGTTACCTAAAGTTTGGTTGAAATAATATAAAGTCATCACTGTCAAGGTGGCTTATTTTAAGTTAGTGGGGCAAATTTGTAATTGAGTTTGCGAAGTTATACTTGAGAATCCACAAATAGCAGATTGCAGCAGTTTCAGTGGGAACATGCACCATGAGAAGATCACAGAGAGTTGCTGCATCATCCTGCAGTGGACATGTTGTTACATGATACTGTGAGAGGGGCAGTAGAGCTAGACTCTCCTGTGTGTAGCAGACTTCTTCCTGTTTAGTTTTTTCCCTGCAAGAACTGATTTGTGCAACATATTCCCATTCTGAGAGGCTTGTGCTTATTGTTCATGATCACAATCAGTGTTTAGACTCCTCTGGAACTCGCTACCTTTCATGCTGACTTTGGAAAAACAACAGGGATTCTCCAGTTATTCCAAGGTGTGCTAGGCTAGTATTTTTGGGTTCAGTATGTTTTTATTATAAAATAGTTGAAGTTGCATATTTGTTATTATATCAGTGTACTGCAAAGATGCATAAAATGTTTTAATGAATCTACATAAACAAATTCTATAGGTAATTGGTAATCATAGGTGGCAGAGGCTTGAAGGGGAGCTGACATGCACACTTTTCGCATCTTTAAACTGGTGTTGTACAGCTCAGGCATCAAATAAGCTCATTGTGTGATCCAACTTGTTTGAAGGCAGTTTTGTAACAGAACAATGGTACTGAACTGCACACACTAATTGATATATACAGCAATGCAATCATTTACAAACAAAGCATTACACATTTGGACTGTGTAAATTCTGTGCATTACTTAGTATTAATTGATGGGCTCATATTAACCAACATCAGGCCATGTATAACAGCCAGATTATAAAATAGCCAGAGTAAAAGAAACACACCCATTCATATGTATTACTTAATGAATCAAAGATACTCTGAGACATTTCTAGAAAATGTTGATTTGATCTGATTTCAAAGCTGTTTTCTGAGGCCCAGAATCAGTGAAATCTGTTAAAGTCAGCATTGCTTAAAGTTATGAACACATCACTGTCTGGGCAAAAGCATTAAGAACACATTCATAAACTTTTCACAGCAGGATACAGAATGTTCTCACCCATTTGTAGAGACAAAAATGCTGGATTCCTGATCCAAACTTAATGTCCTGTCCTAGTGTCTCCTCCTCTGTTTTTTTTCAGTTTTTTGTTTTTCTGTACATCAGATCATTGTTATCAGATGTAAACCCTGCAAATCCCTTTTATCTTCATGTTTGATGTTTAAATGGCTCTTCTGGTTTGAGACAAATGTGTCATGAGCTGAAAACCTCTTGAAGAGATATAAGAAAAAAGAAACACAGGCTCATGAAGCTGTAAACAAGGCAGTTTGTCTTGATTTATCAAGATATAACAGAAGAAGAGAAAGCAATAAAATATACATTTATACTTAAAAAGCTTGGCTGCACATTAGAAAGTGAAAAAGCAACCTGCAGCTTTTAGTGGCTCCCCTCTCCTGTTTCCTTCCCCTCTTCTCTGTGCTGGTGTATCTGCTGAATTCTGATGCAGAGGGACAGAAAGCACATTGCAGGCCACATGGTTGAGATGCTACAGAGCTGCAATGCCATTGGCTTATAGATTCGCAAGATTCTCTAACCCAGTGTGGGTGACATTGTGGGTTTGCTCTACAGTTTATGATAGCCTTGCATTTATGACTTCTTTGACATACGCTCAGTCGTGTCTTCTTGCAGGCAGTACGCCTCTGCAATGCACTACATGTGCACACACGCGTGTACACACTCACATGTAGATTACAATGGGCTTGTATAATTAGAGCACTAGAGGACAGAAACCGCTCTGCTCTGGTTGCATGCTGTGCAATGACGTGAGATTACCCCTCCTCCACCAAACTTTGCAGTTTGCATTATGCTTTCAGGTAGCTAGCATTCTCTTGGTATCTGTCAAATTTAGATCCCTCCAAAAGACCTCCAAAAGAAAAATGTTATATCTCACTAGACAACTAACTAGCAACTAGAGACAAATTTCATCACAGGTTAAAGAGTTGTTCATTTAACTGTAAGAAGAGTGATAGGTTGTCTTGGTGTCTTATTTTAGCCTTCACAGCTCCAAAAATTATCCTTAAAATTACTAAACTAACAACTTTAATGACAAATCTGCCCTGTGTCCTTTGTAATCTGTGCTTGAGTTACTACCATGAATGTACCACAAGTAGCGGAATGCCACATTATGTACTTGACTCCTTGAGATACTGAACTAAAGTAGAAGGTATGAACAAAAACAAGTCCATCTTAGATTAAAGTAGAGACTCTTCAAGAGTTGATACAGCTTGGTTAAGACATGCCCCTGCACAGTGTATTTTTTTTCCGTGGTCACCATACTTTTGGCATTTATTTTAATTTATTAGCAACAGCTGGGGATTTTGGTGTTTCAGACATGACTGAACCCTTTTATGAATCCAAAATGAACTGTAACTGGTACCAATGGGAAATGAATGCTTTTTATTTTTAGAGTGAAACACATTTTCAGGAGACAGATATTAGATTAACGCATTTTGGTTTCACAGCCAGCATGTGGCTAGCCTGAGATCACACACACACACACACATCTTCATCCTCTAAGCAACAGTTAACCATTTTCGTGGAAAATTGGCAAGCTGTCAGGTTGACAATTTATTAAAAGAGAAACAATGCTGAACCAATCGTATTCTAATAAAAGATGTTCCCTTTCTTGCTGGTTGATGAACCAATGTTCTGCAGGTTTCACAGTGAGTGTGATCTGATAGCAGCCTGTAACATTCATTTTGTTGTGCTATTAGTATCCTGCTTTTCCAAAAGAAATGTGTGGGATGTCAGATTGGACTCAGGCATCTCTGCAAACCAAATGAGTCACACCACACAGAGGACATTGGCATAGCAACGAATAGGCATTGATTAGTATTTTTAAAAAAATAACTTTTTTTAAAAAAGAGTGACTGTTTGTAAGGGCAGCAGATTGGGATTGAAAGATGGCAAGACTGAGCCACCAGGTTTACTAAAAAAGTGGGGAACAATAAATATGTATGTAATATGTATGCATTTTTATGCCTTGAACATTTACTATCAAGTTACATTAAGCAAGGTACATACTGTACTCCTATGGTCAAAAGTGAACTATTGTAGTTGTGTTTTAATGTCTCAGTAAAAATCACAATAGGCTGCTGGGTGTTTCTTTTCTCCGAGCACCACAAACTATAGCTAAAATGTTGCAGTGTTTTTTGGGGTCCAGCTTGGTCAGCATGTATTAAGAATTCAATGGATTTTACATATAAACAGTGGTTTCAGGTCTTGAAGAAACACTTAAATAAATTGTTTTGTGTCTTCAGATGGAGCTGTACGAAATCTGATAAATGTGCTCAAGTGACATCACATCAGTCAGCAGTAGTTGGAGCTGATAACTATAAGTTTAAAACAGATTTTTTCCCCCTGCTCCTAATCTGTGCAGGATGCAAACAGCTCTAGGCTACATTCAGCTGCAACCTGAAGCTGTAAGTGAAAAAAACTCTCCTCTGCCTCCTCTTTCCTCATAGGTACCAGTTTACTTCAGGAGATTGTGTATTTAGTGAGTCAGGGAGCAGACCCAGATGAGATTGGCCTTATGAACATTGATGAACAACTACCTGTGTTAGAGTACCCACAACCCGGCCTGGATATCATACAGGTAATGTAGCTGAAATCATGTCTGCATTCTTTGTTCAGTAGCTGACTTAATCACTTGGAGACTGCAGGATTTCTAAGCCTTTAGGGGTTTTTACATTAAGATTTATTAGCTGGGGAAATAAAGACTCTGCATCATTGTGGGTATGCCTTTTTCTGGGTGTAACAGCATTGCGACAAAACCAACACCTTGTTTAGATGTAAAAAACATGAGATGTTGCTGGTAGCTGTCTAAATTTTACACCCAAACAGTCAAAACCAGGCTGTGCTTGTGATCACAAAGACTCTCATTAATAAGAAAATAAGAACAACTAAACAGCAAGGTGAATTCAAAGGCTGATTACATCTCAAGCCACTGCTTCATAATGTATAGCTTAGAATTAGTTGAAATAAAAGTTGTAGAACAAATCTGTGTGGTAACAATAATTCTCTGGCCTAAGTCAGACCAAAGGTGACTTGCTATCCCAGTCTGTCCTGAATAGTGTTCCATTGCAACTTAGCAAATGTATAACTTGTGTCTGTTTCTATGGATAAATGCAGAAATGTTGTTTTCTCGGTAGGGATCTATTTTACCAGGTCACATTTACTGAACAAAAGGGAAAAAAAACACTCAAAGGTCAGATAACTCATAACAGGGAGAAGAGTTGTATAATGTCTTTTGTGGTTTTACACTAAGTTTTCTGAAGTCTAGAAAAAAAAGACTTAGATGTTGTAATAGGACTACATGTTCTATTACCCACTTTGGAAAACATTGAAATGGAAATTAAGGAACATCAGATTATTTTTGGTTCTACTTGAACAAGTTTATTGGTTGAAACACTCAAAGCAGTTTAAAATACGAATGTAAACCTGAGTTGATTATGATAGAGAAGCAGTAGCAGTGTTAGCATTTTAACAAGCTGGAACCTGTCGACATTTCATGTTATTGTATAGCAAAAAACAGGGAATACTAATACAGATACATTAACAGATTCTTGTTAGAACTTCACAAGCATGTCAATCATGCAATTTAAGTTTTAATTAAGAAATATAATTTTAAAAAAAATTAAAACCTTCACTTGTTTTCACAGGAGCTGACGTCCCCTCGTCTGATCAAAAGCCATCTTCCCTATCGATTCCTCCCAACAGCCATGCACAATGGAGAGGCCAAGGTCAGTCAACTGAAACTCAACAATACAGAACAAATTGTGAGCTGAGTTTAATGAGTGTTAAAGGCATTTCTTCAAGTAGAATGTGATGCTCACTGGCATCAGCAACTTTGTCACTGTTTTATAAGCATTGACTCATTTATCAGCTGTTTGGCTATCAGCTGACTTTCCAATCATTCATGTCGATGCAGGTCTCTGGCATTTTTGGTTTGGATCTAATTTTTAGGTAGGTGAAAGGTGAATCAGATCTTCTAGTAGAATCCGCACTCTGGTCTGAGTCTTTAGAACTTCCTCAAAGAGCTGAACCTTTCCTGTCTAATCTTATTAAACAGCCATTTACCATGGTTACTTCCAATTAGTAAGCGTCATATTATAGCCATTAAGTTACAAAGTTGGTTGAGATAGCCTACTAACTGCATCATAAAGGACAGGTAATGCTGTTTAAAATTTTGTCATTTAAATTTTCTCAGCCAACTTGTGCTTCATATAGCAGTTGAAACCCTTGTATCTAGCAAAAAACAACAATCTAATAGAGGTCCACAATGAATAGCATTACCAAAGCTCAGAGCTAATTTGTCCATTTGTTTCTATAATATGGAACCAGAAACTACCAGACCATTAACTTAACTGTTCCTGTGCAGCAAACACTTGAGTCATTTCATAGAGCCATTTCATAGAGTCTCTCGCTGCCCATAACACACAACAAATACATTGTATAGACAGAAGAGCTAGATCTTGTCCACTCATATATGGTTTGGGGTCACTAAAATCAAGATTTAGGAAAATGCCAATTAAGGTGCAGATTTTTAGAAACTTTTTCAAATGTTTTTTTCTTTTGTACATATAAAATGAAGTGTTTGGGAAAGCTAAAGGGATACAAGACAAAGAAATAATTTACTAAGAACACCAAAATAGCAGAGTATTAATGTTGCACAGCACATTGTTTTTCCAGTGTTTCTGTAAATAATACAATGTAAATACATAAACATATGTAATATATGTAAAATAAATGTAAAAAAACAGATAAATAAATTTAATAAAATGTAACTTTTTGTTGAAAATTTCCAAAAATTAATACATTCAATTGTCATTAATATAGAACATTTCACATAT
>JAPZDZ010000015.1:1354250-1368189 GCA_029783805.1 Acanthurus tennentii
GTCCACAATGAATAGCATTACCAAAGCTCAGAGCTAATTTGTCCATTTGTTTCTATAATATGGAACCAGAAACTACCGACCATTAACTTAACTGTTCCTGTGCAGCAAACACTTGGGCCATTTCATCGAGTCTCTCCCTGCCCATAACACACAACAAATACATTGTAAAGACAGAAGAGTTAGATCTTGTCCACTCATATATGGTTTTGGGTCACTAAATACAAGATTTAGGAAAATGCCGATTAAGGTTCCAGTTTTTAAAAACTTTTTCAAATGTTTTTTTCTTTTGTACATATAAAATGAAGTGTTTGGGAAAGCCAAAGGGATACAAGACAAAGAAATGATTTACTAAGAACACTAAAATAGCAGAGTATTAACGTGCACAGCACATTGTTTTTCCAGTGTTTCTGTAAATAATACAATGTAAATACATAAACATATGTAATATATGCAAAATAAATGTAAAAAAACAGATAAATAAATTTGATAAAATGTAACTTTTTGTTGAAAATTTCCAAAAATTAATACATTCAATTGTCATTAATATAGAACATTTCACATATAGCACAAAAAATCTATCAATCAATCTAGAAGAAATATTTGTATCATCTACCATAGTCTAGTACATAAACTTGTCCACAATATGCAGCTTCCAACAACATTTTTATGTTAATAATGATATGAATCGAACTACTGTTGTGGTTCTCTTTTAGGTGATCTACATGGCTCGTAACCCGAAGGACCTGGTGGTGTCCTACTACCAGTTCCACCGCTCTCTCAGGACCATGAGCTACCGGGGAACCTTCCAGGAGTTTTGCCGGCGCTTCATGAATGACAAGTGTAAGTATAAAGGACACTGGAGGACTGTGACACTGTGACCTTTCATCTAGTTTTTAAGTCAGCTAACTTCCAACCTATTTAGCCTCCTTCTATAGGCGACTGTAAATTCATTTAGATGTATCTCTCTTTTTCTCATAGTGGGATATGGTTCCTGGTTTGAACATGTTCAGGAATTTTGGGAACATCGTATGGATTCAAATGTCCTCTTTTTGAAATATGAAGACATGTACAAGGTAACATCATCACTGTCTGTTGTGCTTTTTTAGCCCTTGTTTAAGCTTTTTTTTTAGCCCTTGTTTAATCTTGAATAGCCAGCCCTTCCTTCACACTGTGTCAGCACTAGAGAAAGGTCTAGCTGTATGCAGTATCATTCACCTGTAGGGAAAAAATGCTGTGTCTTGTTTGTATTTCTTCAAACCAAAAACAATAGCCTAGGATGGCGATGGGTCAAGATACAACAACCATGCCTTTGCAAAATAATTTCATGCAGGGAGTGTTAGGGGAGGAGAATGCCAACTAAACTGTTACCCAGCAGTGGGCTTATACCCAAAGTTTTCATCCTGTAAGACAGACTAGCCTTTGTCTACTATCTTTCATCTTAACAGGATTTAACCTCATGTCATACCTCATTTTTGTGGCCTTTGTAAAGATTTGTGTCCACTGACTACTTGGTATAATTTAGATATGGAGTCAGGAAACTTTCCCTGCAGACATGCATAAGAATGGCTTGATTTTGGAAAAAAACTGACTTCCTTTAAAAAGATAACAGGACATGTATCCAATTAATCTCTCTCTGATTTTTAACTGATGTTATGAACTTTATTTTATGCATATATATCTCAGAGTGAAATTGGAATTAGAGTTGAAATTGAAGATTTTCAAAAATATGAAAAAAAAATTAAACCAGTGGGAAATGTGTTACTCTTTTTTACAAAGATTAAAATTATGTAACTGTCCTGTGCTCTTCTGTTAGTCAATCGAATGGGCTATGAAACTTCAGTTTCCCACAGCTTGAGTGTGTTCTAAATGACATTGTAACACTAAAATTATAGTTACAGCCTCTCATAAATCTGTTTTCTTTATTTTAGATAAGCCCTGAACCCTAAAAAAGCTGACACTGGTGATGTCTTTCTTTAAGTTTAAGGCCTATGTGTTGGTCTGTACAACGATAACTTCTGAAGAGAGAGAGGAGAGATAGTCTAGTGATACAGTACTAAGTATTTCAAACCACCAGCATAATAGCCACACCATCAGATGATGTCTGATGGCATCTTTACTCCTATTCTCACAACACACATGCATACAATGAAAACTTTTCTCTTCAGCTTTTTCTTAGTGAGAAAATATTTTATTTCCCTAGTAAGTGCTTCATAACTTTCAGTTTGATATTCTAGTTCTTTTAGTATGACGTGACAGATGTGTGTATCTATCTTTTGTGCAAAACATTCTCGTTTAAAACCCACCAGTCAAGAAAAAGTACGTAAAATACCAAATCAATATTTGCCCTTTGCTTTGTCAAAGGCCCTTTTACATGATCTAGTCTTATCATGTTTACGAGGGAATGGCTCACACAAGATAAGCTTTTCTTGGAGTAGATTTCTTAGAATGGAAGGGAGAAGATGCAATTGATCAAACAGTTGCACATCATTTTGTAGATGCCAAGTGTGAGTAAGAAAAAAAAAACAATCAACCTATTGTTGAGTGCAATTTAAAATATATTTGACCTGCAGCATTTTTCTGTGAGTTGGGGACTAATTCTCATCTATTTGGTAAAAATGACCAAAAAACATGACACAATGAAAGAGATTCATTGATCTTTTCAAATTGCTACTCCAGTAAGTCGATTAGTCTGTTAACTTATTAAACTGCATGACAATCTCTGTTTAGTAGAAAAAAAAATATTTTTTAAAGTTTCAAACAATATATGAACAAGTGACAGAAAGGTAGGCTGAACCATATGAGTGTAGCGTTAAATAAAATGTATTTTCCTGCTCTTTAAGTGTGAAGAGAAAGGGACATGTTATGAACTTCATATATCAGATACAGAGTAGTGGTGAACATATAACGACAATAATTAAATAAACATGGATTGATCTGTTCATGTGATTGAATTTCATTTAAACCTGTACCAATCAATATTGCTCTATTAGTGATCATCTGATAATCTTGTGTTATATAAAAAAGAGCCTTTAAAGTGAAAAACCTACAGAGAATTTTCACCCACTCTGCAGATCCCATCAGCTCTGTGAAGCTTCTTTCTGCTTAGTGTTTTTCCAGACAACTTGAGTGATACAATATTCAGCTGCTAAATATTTTTCCTGAGGTTCTGGACACCAAAGCTGTTAGATTTGTTAATAAGAAGCTGTTAACATGTTACCCTCAGACAACTTTAGAAGGTTATGAAACATCTGTGTTACAGTTTGTTAAGGTGCCTTAAATATTTGTATAATAAATAGGAAGCTTCTTTAGCTGAACTTGACATGAAAACTGAAACAGCTAGCTTCTTTCTGTCCATAGTTGACAAAATTCTCTACCCGGTGCCTTGTAAGCAAATTATGTAACAGGGTAAAAAATGACGTTTCCATCCGCCTCAGCCGTGCTTTGTGTTTAGTAATCTCTAACTCAACTCCCTTGAAAATCATGCGACCCACACCCATACAAACATGCATGTATATAGTAACCCAGGGCCTAACACTGTTGCCTAACATACATGAGCACTGCACATAAAAGACAGTCCAAAAACTGTCTTATATGTGCAGTCAGTACTCCCTGCCTTCCTGCCATGCTGATTGTGTAAGCACTGGGAACAGTGTGTTCTCAACAGCTGCGGGTGGGTGTTGTTTGGGGAAAAAGTGCCTCCTTGTTATTATTTAAGAATTAAAGAAGGATGCAGTTTCCTCTGTCTCAGTTTTCTCCATTAAAGTTCGTCTATTTTGGTGCCTTGTAAGCCCATTTGGGCATGGCATTTTTATTAATGACACTAAATAAAATAAAACTAAAAATCAAAAGAATATAATGGTAAGGCTGTCCATTTATTTAATTTTTATTTTTATTAAGTCCTATCATCTCCTCTCTTTTCCTCTCCTCATCAGGATCTGGGGACGTTGGTGGAACAATTAGCCCGGTTTCTGGGTGTTTCCTGTGACAAAGCTCAGTTGGAGGGGATGGTGGAAAGCTGCAACCAGCTTATCGAGCAGTGTTGCAATTCAGAGGCACTGTCCATCTGCAGGGGTGAGTGGGAGAGGAAATAGATGACCGGGGAAAACAAGTCATGTTCATCTGGTCTGCTAACTAGACAGAGTGTTGAATGTCTTGCTCCCTGGTGTCTGAGTTAAGATGTCTAGGTAGACAGCCTTCTGTTGTAGCTCACACCGACACTGTAAACTAGCATCTCCAAAATGCCAGATGCACCAAATATGTCTTTAAGTAATTTTTTGTTACTCATTCAGTAAATCTAACATGTTCTTGTCTGTTTTTTGAGCTTACAGTTTAAAAGTTGGCCTTAAAACACATTTTGCAATGCATGTTGGCACAGAAAAAGTGTTGATATGATTTAAGACTTTTGGTGGGATCAGGCACTCTAAAAAACCTGTAAAACTTTTTTTGCAATTTAGACTAAAATACATTTATACACTCCTATGAATTAATTAAGGTTCCTATTTGAGTCCAGCATTGTAAGAGTTGAAAGTCAGCTCAAGTTAGTCACTTGCCTCAGGTTGGAATTTAGGCTTTCTGTTGTTATTTATGTATAATATAATATAATTTATTGCCAAAGCAGAGTGATCACATCAACGGGGTTATTTTCTCAGACTTGGGAAACATCCCCTAGAACCACAGAAGACAAAATTCAACCAAGCCTGATCTTGACAAGTATACTGACTTGTTTTTGGTGGGTGAGCACATCTTTGACAGCTATAAAAAAGGCGCCATTAATTTAATGGTATTATTCCGCTGTGAATTCCAGAGAGTGTGAAGAAAATATTCACTAAAGATCATTTTAGCACAACTGCAGACTACTTGTGACTTGCTTAAAATGAATGGGAATTTTTGGTGATGTGCAAAATTGAATTCACAGTAAGTCTTCAATTCATCTCAGAGAAAGAACTTTACAATTAGGGATATTGAGAGCTGAGAGAGAAAAAAAAACATGGAGGTGTTGATGGTGTTCTGTGTTTTTAGAGATAGATTGTCTAATTTGTGTGTATCATATATCTGTTTGTTATGCAAGGTAATACATTTGCTGTGCGTGTGTCTGTTCCAGTCTAATATGGGTGATACAAATAAGTACAATAATACCTACCTCACTATCTTAAATAAAGAAAACAGAGGAGGTAAATAGTTGCCATGACAGAGAATATTAAAATATAGATGTCAATAGTGAGTAAGAAGTGAGTTTTGCTATTGTTTTAAAAAGAGCTTAAAGATGAACTGAATGATGAACTGATCAGTTTGTTGTATGATTAAGAAACCACTGAGACTGAGGTATACATATTGTATAACTGTTTGAGGTGTAGTTTATAAATACAGTTGTAGCAGAAGTTGGAGTCAGGGTGATTAGTAATAGTGCAAGTAGCAAAGGAAAAAATATTATTATATTAGTAAAAATAAACATAAGCCATAAAAAATATTGTTGTTATTTCTGATGTTCATCCTCTCTGACTGAAGGATAAACACACTACAAAACACAGTCTGAATAAATGTCAAGGTGAATCAACACCTCAGAGGCTCATTCATAACAAACATTTAGAGCATAAACAAGATAATGCACCAAGGTACTGTAGCTGTTCAATACCTTGCTGCTTTTGCTTTGGAATGGTTTAAAACGTTTGTGGATAAGTAGTAGTCTTAATTGCCAGAGCTGTTGGCATTGTACCGTGCTGCAAACCACAGATTTATATGAAAAAAAAACCCAAAAAACATGTCTTTCTTCTTTTTTAAAAACATTTTTTATTTTAAACATAATATTTTGTAGTCATGTTCTCCAAAAACACAGCTCTCAAAAGTCCCCACATCATCCAGATAAAAACATCTGATTTTGACTAAAAACTGCTGGAAGATTTCCAGATAGCTACTTATATCCAGTTGAAACTGCCAGCCCTTATGTTGTCTTGAACATTGGTCTGCTGCTTGGCAGTTATCTTGCTAAGGTGTCACACCACCACCTTTCCCTCCAACCTCCAACCTCCAACTTCAGCTCAAACAACGAACTGAACTACTTTACATTAATATGTACCGATGAAATGCTAATATTTTACATGTGAAGTAAACATATTGATGATTTACAAAACATTAAATGTAAACCTTTTTTATGGCGATTAGGCTGATAGAGAGTTACCTTTGGCCCGTAACTTGTAGAGAGTTGTGGACTTTAGAGAGGTAAGGCAAGACAACAATTCAACAGAGACAGAGAATGATGACTGTTTATTTAAAAAGAGGAGTTTTCTCTAGAAACTTCCACTGTATATCACACATTGCTAAACTAACTCTGATAACTGTCACAGAACTTTGTCTCCATTTTGTCAGGCTACTACCAAATTACACATTAGCACCCAGAAAACCTTAAAGAAATTATTACAAAGTAAAAAACCTCCAAATGAAAACATTAGCATAAGGCTATTCATTTGTGTTTATATGGTTCTTATTGTGCCAACAGCCCGTAGTAATCAATGAGTGTGCGTATGTGGAGTTATCTCAAGTCAATGACCTGTATAAACAAAGTGAATGCTTTAAGTAGGACAAGACACTGCATGGATATTACGTACTGTTTAGCAGGCCTGGTCATGTGATCTAAAAGCATTTGTGCCTCACCCATTTTCCCATACGGGAACACTTGCCTGTCTTGACCAGTTCATATATAATATACACTGATCTGCATCTATTTTGTATTGAATACTTTAGGGTTCCAACATTATCTACATTACTCATGAGATTTTAAAGCTCAAAATGGATATCTGAAATGATTCAAGCGCCATCAAGTGGCTACATGTTGTTCCAACACCATCAATTGTATTTGATGATACTTCACTACAAGTATAGACTGCATAGCATATAACTTCAACCTGCAGGCCCAGTGTGTTTTGATTTAACCCTCTTTGAATTCTTACAGACGCCTTTTACATTGATTCCATTTTTTCTTATAATTATTCAGTTTGGTTTATTTGATCATTTTTGTTTTTGATTTGATGTTATGATTTCTGTCATCTTTTTTTCTGTTTTCCCATTTATATTTTTTTCTTTAGTGCATGGATGTCTGGTGTCTGGTCTTCTATAGGCTTAACACAGAGCTGACAGTCAGTCTGATCTGTCTCACACACACTGCAGCAGGTGAGTCACCGCCGCGTCGGGCTGCATTCACTCTGTTGCTGAAACATGTCAGATTAAATGTGGTGACTTCAGTACTGGAAAACAACCTCTATCAGTAGCTGTCAGATGAATCATAAGAATTCGTGTGGGTTTTAGATAACATTCATCAGATAATATGAGTTACACGATCCTAAATCTTTAGTAGGTCAACACAAAGTCAAAGCACTGAAGCAAAACTAAAAACCTGCAATACAACTGCAAACTGCTGCCTTGCTTGGATTTGTCCATTATCTTGGAACAGGGAATTAGAACAGAACTCATCACTTCATATCTGCCTGTAAATAAAGAATCAAACCACCCAATGGCCAATCATAATTTATAAACTAAAAAAAAAAAAAAAAACAGAATCCAAAACAAAAAAAATAGAATACAAACACATAAATCACAATAAAATGACAACCAAACAATTTATGTCTATCGATGACCATGAAATGCATTTGAAAGCCAGAGAAAAAGCTAGTAAGTGGACTTTAACTTATGATTATTCTTTCAAAATGTTACTTCAAAGGCCAAGTTAAAGGATTTTAGTGCAAGAATGAATTTGTTACATAATTTTCATCAAAAGATGTTTTCTTTTCTCTTCCCTCCCGCCCCCTTTTAGTTGCAATATCAGAGCCATTTTCTTTTTAAAATATCATAAAGCCACTGATACCACTGGTTTTGGTATTTAGGGCATGAATGGTTATTTTTTGTAGCTTCAGATAACTGAGTATGAAACTAAAAATCACAGTCAGATTAAGGAGAGAGTTCACCCAAAAGTCAATATAGGTTTCTTCTTTCATGTAGTGCTGTTTTATTATCCAGATTGTTTTGCTGTGAGTTAATGAGTTTTTCACATATTGAGTGCCAAAAAATAAAAAAATTAAAAAAACCCTCAATACTAACGTCTCTTATCAGAAACCATGACCTCGTTAATCAAGATAATCCACAGAGATTGTTGTGAAGAGTTATGTCTAGAAACTATTTTCTTTCTTAAGAACAAAATCAGCCAACCCAATCATTGCACAAGAGGAAGCATGCTTGCTAACTTATCATCACCGAGTTAGCGAACATTGTAGCCCAGCCAAGGAGGATGCCATTAATTTTTACCTTCCACACTGTTATAAAACATGAGCCCCTTGTTCATGCAAGCTTCCTTCTGTGATGTGGTGTGGTCTTGTAGTGGGTTGCCCTATTGGTAATCCAGTATTCTTAAACATTAAATCAATGAATCAGTGCCGCTGAATCAATTTCAGGTACAGGACCCTGCACCTAAGCTGCTCTGAATAATTTGAGAGGCAGACCCACAGTTGTAAATGTAACTCAACATTTTATTAATATTCAATATTCTCCCCTCTCCTTGTGTTTCCTGCCTTCAGGTCGTGTAGGTCTGTGGAAGGACATCTTCACAGTGTCAATGAACGACAAGTTTGACACGGTGTACAGACAGAAAATGGGCAAGTCTGACCTGACCTTTGACTTCTGCCTGTGAGGAGCGCCCTGTTCCTCCTCTCCACTCCACTGATCAACTTCAGTACAGCTGAAATGTGCACACCCCCTGCCAAAACCCATGCTCCACTTCTCCATTCAGTCAGTCAGTCAGTCTGAAGTTTAATGGTACAGTCTGACAGTGGGATTACATCAGAGACTTTACTCAGAATGCAATCTGTCTCAAGTCAACAAGTTATCGAAAGTCCCATCCAGATTTTTTTTGATCATTGTGATCAAAATATACTGTGAGGAATTTATTGTAATTTTTCATTCAGTAGTCAAACCAAACCTCCCTCAGCCCCTCCCTCCACAGTATGTTCCCACTGCTGTGTATGTATATGTGTATATACTAACTAGAGTTCGACCAATTTGGGGTTTTTTAGGAGCAGAGACCTTGCTTTTGAGCTGAAGCACTGGTCAACAATATTTAAAATCCTAGAATATTGCCAATTTGATTGCAAGGTTTCAAACTACATGTGGCTATTTGTGGCCAAAATACACAGAAAATCGCATGTCAATATGTCTTCAAGGGAAGAAAAAACAGCCAGTTTAGCCATTTAAATGGCCATTTAAATGGCATTGGTTTCTAATGTTAGCTTCTGTGCATGGCTGCAAGGTATGCCAGAAATAAACCAGTTGGTAGAGAGTGTTGTCCAAACACATCAGGAGAGCTTTAATGAGGTGTAGATCCAGTCCAATTCCACACCTCTGCACACCTGAACAATGAAGCCTGAAGCAGGTGTGACGGTTAGATGGTCAGTTTCAGAAACTGGTTGTACAAAGTCATTCAAAAACCAAAGTCAGCATGGTGATGAGCCATTTCACATGCTGTTCAATTATTCAAATAGTGGTTTGTTTAAAGCAAACTGCTCTTGAAGTTTTCTTAAATCCTTTGGTTATTACATTTTTATTTTGTACATCTGCCATGTGACCCAGCCAGTTAATTTCTTGTTTAATGCAAGTCATCCAACAGGTTAATACTTTGACTTGTGATTTGCAGTGTTGATCAGCCACAAATATCTATAAGTAGCCTCAGTGACTTCCTCTGGTCTTTCTAGTTGTCAGGGGGTTAAACCCTCTGAAACATTTACATCATTAGAAGACACTTAACCTCTCCGGGGGAACCCAGGCTAATGAAACACTTTAATGGTTAGCAGCTTCATAGGTCAAGCCACACACACACCGATTTAATGGTGGGGAAACTGGAATACATTACTGCCTTTAAGTCAGGAATGAACATACCCAGCAACACACTGCTGTGAAAACAATATTTAAAACACAGCTTAGGTGCAATGGTTTATTCAATATTAAAATTTCTATAGATGTCAACTGTTACAGATATTGTGTCATGTTATAACTAAACTAACTGCCCAAAAGAATTTCAGATTTTACAGACGACACCCATATCTGCTCTTTTAATGTGTCAAACCACTATATCGGTCTAATTCTGAATCTGAGTGCATTAGCAGTTGTCTTGATGCAACAGTTGCTCCAAGCCAGGTCAATGCATGAAAGGTAATTGCAAGAGGTAAAGCCTGTAAGGAGGAGACCTATCACGCCTAAACCAACCCAGCAGCTCAGTGTCACAGCTGGGAGATTGATGTGCTGGGTGATTATTGTCTTTTTTCGCTACAAGTCCTTCAGGGTTCTTAACCTCCATCACTGACTGTCACTGGACACTTTAGTATGAGCTTTATGTGTGTATGGATGCATGTGAGTGTGTATTTGAGTAACAGAGAAAGAGAGAGAGAGGGACATGTGTCTCATTAATGCCCAGTTTTGCCATCAGAATGCATCAGAGTTCCCAGACTGACGAAGACATTGAGTTTGAGATTTCATCAGTGATCTGTAAAATGCACTTACTTAAAATGGAATAATATGTTACACTGGCGCCCCTCAGTGGTAGTAAAAAACAGCAGTGGTAGGATCCAACACAGGCAAAAACACAACTGAATAGCTGTCAAGACAATGTCCAACAAACAGACAATGATATAAACTAAACCCTATGGCTAAATATACCAATAAGAAGCAAGAAAAGAGAGTATTACTAATAGGCAAGATGTAGAGATTCTTATCCAAAACTTAAAAATATTAGCAGTGATGATGCTTCTGTTCCTTGATGTAGCCTTATTGTACATTTGTGACTTAACATTTAAAAAGTCCTGTTAGCAAGGTTAACATCTATAAGGACTAAGGACTATATCCTTATGTGAACAAAAGATGTAACAGCTCAAAATTTGTGTGTTTAAGAAGGGCCAAATCACAAGGAAAAGGCTGCATCATGAGAAATACCCTGGCAGTGTGGACAAGACCTGAGATGAATGGGCTAAAAAACAAAGGCATCACATCTGGCCCTGGGATTTTTTCAGATTCTACAGATAGAAGCTGTAAGGAGTAGATTACTCCACTGTGTAACCTTTTTGCTGGAGATTTTAATTGTTTTTTTGCAGACAAACATGTTGGATACATTGTCAGCATTTTATATGCAAACTGCTGCTCTGTATTTACCATATATATCACAAAATGTACACCCTTCAGGGGTTTAAATGAGCAACTGCTGCTCAGTTGCAGATGCAGCTGTACCAAACACAGCAGATAATACTGTATGTAATGTGTGTAATCTCTCAGCGAAAAGGACAGTTTAATGTTGACAAACATTCAACATCTTTGTGTGTAAAATTCAAAATATGGGGCCATGATATGATTATTTTCTTTTCCACATGCTTTTCTGTTAGCCAGATCACAAATCAGATTACAGTGCATTGTGTTTTTTTCCGTGCTACATGTAAATTAGTGTCTGTCCCCATTTCAATCCAGAAGATGGTGGTAATGCATCTGAAGCTGTTAAGTAACAGCTAAACACCACCAGAAGAAGGGTACCTTGTGCTATCTAATTACAAAAGCAGTTTTACCGTACAGCCAATTATTCCTTTGCAGGCTATGACTCATCATTCAAAGGTTGCACTGATCTTGGATCTGATACACTATACAGCTGCATGCTCCTTTTTTTATGACCTGTATGTTGAAATTGCTGGAGCCATTGTCTTCCCATCATTTTGCATGTCACAGGAATAATGGCTAATTTTAGTGTTACTTTAACTTCCATGATCATAGGCGCAGATGCTGTACAAGTCTGAATTGGATTGTAGTCCGTTTTTGATGGATGACAGGTACACTTGGCATTTTATCTATAAGATCTCACCCACCCAAGATGCATGAAATGTAGATGTGTAAATGGAGCTTATGGGAGTTGTGCTTCCGTTTGCTTGGTTGGTAATCCTTACACTCTTTTACTGCGAGAACAATGCCACATATTACAACTGATGGGAGAACAATGTCCTCTCTCTCTCCGTCTCTGTGTTTCCCAGCAATGTCGGGTTTTGGCTGCAAGACATGAAAAAAAAGAGCAGAGTATTAACCCATAACCAGCATTAATTGTAGTCTGCTTCTCACTGTAGTGTCACCACAGCAGCACTATCAGACTACCAGAGTCAGAGTCAGACTATTAGCTTGAGGCAGCACTTACAACCAATCCAGCACCTCCTCCTCTTCCTCTGTGGCCACAGTAATTTCCAGTCCAGCAGATCAGTCCCTGCTCTTTACCAGACACTTGTGAATGTCTTTATTGTGTGGATGTAAACGACAACCTCAGCACATACTCGTCACGCTGCCTCTTTTACAGCTGCTCATTCTTCTTTCTCATTGTTGTCTCTTCTGTCTGTCACTCTGTTTACAGTCGTTGGCAAGGCTTCAGTTGCCAATCTCCACTTTTATGGTTTGTTTGGGTTTTTTATACATGCCTGTCTCTATTTCTTGGCCATCTTGTGTTGTATTTTACATGCTTTGCTTGCTGGTTTATTAATAAAGTTGTGTCTTCAGGCAATATCTGATGACTTTGTTCTCTTTCTATTGACTCCTCAGTGTCTGAAGTCTTTTTCAGTACATAAGTCAGGGGCCAAAAAACTGGCTGGTGTAAAGAAATGAAATGCAGGTCAGGTTAGGAACATACAGGGTTGTAGGGTATGGTATTGCCCCAGCTGGCACATGCACATCCTTAATGTATTGACAAAAAAAATACTTACACTCTTCAGTGATGTCTTTTTTTAATTCTAGATGCTATACAGACGTTTTAAACATGTTTTTCTTAAATGAGGGTAAGGGTTTAAGAGCATCTGCATATATACATGGATGTGCTGCTATGACAGGTAACATTAAATCTTTAAATTCAGTAATTAAAAAAAATACAATAATGTTATATATATATAAATAATAATGTTTTTAATTATTCTGTAACTGTCATATAAGGCCACAATAGCAACTGAGACAAAGCTACATAGTCCTTTAAGAAGAAAAGAACAATATCACAATACACATAACACTCAATTAGTAGCCCTTTACTTAAGAACCCTGCAATAACTTTGTTTTTTCAAATTTTGGCTACTAGTGAAAGCAGGATAACACCAGGCTGATTTGGGCTATATCTATACTTTACCAAATTAAACTGTAAGTGAAGTCCGTGAGCTGTGAAAGTGGACCAAAACCATATGCAGCCAATCTAAAAGCCAAAATAATTGGCAAAAAGAGCCTGAAATCTTTGTGGCACAGGTGGAGAAGATTCTCTTGTGGGTTTGTCATTGCAGGCAAAACTTGTCAGACTCAAGTAACCAAGATCCACTGTTATGATAAAAACAAAGATAAAGGCATATAAACTCTACAGATTATTATGAATAAGTATCAAAATGTAACATTGTCATTTTGCATCAGGATAACCATGAGTTATATATTCATATTTTGTATCACTGGATCATATTATTGATGCATTTACGAGTGGACAGCAATGTTAAAGCATTGTATTTATATGCAACCTGCAAAGTAACCACTAACTATAACTGTCTAAAAATACAATATACAATACTTAACTAATGTAATCAAGAAAAGGAATGTAGAAGAGGTACTTACTTTTTTAAACTTACTTCTAATCACTTCTTTCTTTCAGTTAAGGTCTTGGTTTTAATTGTATAATATAGATTCTGTTTATTTTTGAGTGGTCTGCATCCATGGTAACAGAAAACCTGGCAGACTGCTCGTAAACAGTATGCTGTGCTTAAAGTTGTCATCTCACACACAAACATGCAGACAAACACAAACACGCACAAACACAAAAAGAGAGCAAGAGATCATGTTCATGTGTTAACTAGCAACCACACTTCACCCTCCCAGTGTAGTTAATCACCCAAGTGTCCCCCACCTGCCTCTCTTTGTCTCT
>JAPZDZ010000015.1:1390915-1421344 GCA_029783805.1 Acanthurus tennentii
TTTGCGCCGGGTGTAAGATAGCAATGACACATGCGCCACCGGCGCACCGCGTTTGCGCCGGGTGTACGATAGGGCCCATAGTGTTTTCCAAGCTTTATGATGGATTTATACATGATGCAAGTGATTAAAAGCAGTCCCACTGCAGTTATTCTCACTATATGTTTTAAGTTATAGTTCAGATCCCCACCATTGATAGGAATATGGTGACACATTAGACAGATGTATTGCATGAGTTCAAGCTTTCTTTAATCAGGTTTTTTTTCCACAGTGACTGTTTGATTTCAATTTCCAAAGAACTTCAAAGTGCTTTCTTCACAGCTGTTGAGAAGTAAACCTGCACTTTATGTAATTTGCACACTGAACTCATCACACACAAGAATGTGGTAACCATTTGCACCCAGGAATGTTCTAGTTACTGCTCCCGTGAGAGCTGTGGCAGCTCAAAATTTAGATCATCTTATACAGAAAATCATTTCACATAGAAAATCAACTCCAGCTGTTAGTCCCACACAAAACATGAACATTTATGGGTGAAAGTACTTTTGAAAAAAAATCGCCAATTCTGGAATTAGCAAGATGAGGAAAAAACATTAGGGTTTGGAATTATAGGGAATCAATAATCATACAAATATGTGCACTTTTGTATGTCATCTTCTTTCTTTTCTTTTCTTTTCTTTGTTTAATTTCCTTTAATTTCCTCTTCTTTTCTTTTTTTCCTTTTTGCTTTATTTCCTTTTCTTCTCTTTTCTTCTATCTCTTCTCTCAGGGCTTATGAGCATCTTGCCTCAGAGGAAGACAACTTGCATCTCATGGACATTTACCCTCGACTGAGCGAGATTTTTCATCTGCTGGACAGGGTAGGAGTCAGGATTGGGAGAGGAAATAATAAGCCAAAATGGACTGATGAATCTCCCACTTTAAAAAAAAACACTCTGAAATGCTTTCAAACCTCTACCTAATTTGCGCAGCCTTTCAAAAAGTGTCATGAAAGACCAAACAGAAATGATTTTGAGTGTTATAAGACAGGACACATGGGAGTAATCTCAGCAGATTGCTGAGAGACAAAGGCACATGCTCAGGTGTATGCTTTAAATATAAATGCCAGACAGCTTTACAGATGAGCCAATCATCATCCGCAGCTTTTTGATGGCCATAAACATGATTAGATGATTGCATATGGCCACTGGTTAGCCACTCAGTCACTAGCCATATGTTCATCTGACAGCCATCCCCTTCAACACGCCTCCGCATCCAGTTCTGCCTCTTTAATTTCAAATCAGTCTACTTCAGCTGGATGAAACTTTGGAGTCTGACTAAACTTTGGGGGAAGGGGGGTTGAATTTTCCATTAATTCATAGTTATGTTTGATGTTGTTGCTGCCACTCACAAAACAACAGTCAGCTTCCAAGTTTGAGGAAGTGTGTGCATGTGTGTGTATGTGTGTGAAGCCTCTCCCAGATATGAATCACACGTATCTATCTGCCAGAATCTCCTCCTTTTAATTGCATGGGAGGGAAAAAAAAATCCCCCCATCAACTGTTTTAATAATCTATTCAGCGGTGGGAGATCAAACAAGAGTGTCCTCACACCGCCAGCCAATAATGAGGTTTTTCACTCAGGCAGGTTCTAAGCCAACTATGGTTTTTAGACTATCTCTGGGGTAGAATTTGAGCTCAGAAGACTCACTATGATTCACATTGTTTGTATGATTTTAACATATACATCAGGTGGAAACGCTATTGTGCGAGTTTATAATGAGTGCCACAGTGCATTTTTAGGCACTTAAGTACTATGTATTGTAACCCATCAATAGCCCTTCAATATGGGGACTACGTATTTTGTGTTGCTGTGTTGGATTTTATGTTATAGTTCCAGTTTCTCCAGCCATTAGCTGGTTGGTTTGTTTTGGGTTTTATCGCTGAAATATCTGTAAATATGAAATGAATACACCTGTCAACCCTTAAAGGGGGGGTTGGATTAATAGCAGCAGATTTTGAGACAAGACGATCAATGCCCACAGCACTGAAAGACCACTCAGCCAGAGGGCCCAAGGAGGAGAGGGGAGACAGCCGGGTCCGGGTTAAGAGTCATTAACCCAGCTCAAACTCAGGACCGCTCCTGGCTAATATCTGGTTGCATGAAAATGAAATCAACAAAGTGTGATTCTTGTTAGCCAAGTAGCAGAAAATCACAGGCTGTTGTGCCTTAGTCTTTGCAGAGACCTGTCTCCGGTTAAGGTTGTTTTACTCAACAGACGGACTTTGTCACAAGCTGACAGACTCAGGACTCCATGAGGAGGAGGGGGGGCAGGCAATCCACCAGACGCAGATTCAGAAATGCACAGAATCATTTTCTGACTATATAGGTCTAAGTTTATATGTATATATTTATACTGAACTACAAACCTTCATTTTTTGTGCAATCCTGTGTTGCACAAAGGATGAATAAATTACCTCTCAACTTGTTTCATCAAAAACAAAAAAAACAAAAAACAAAAAACAAAAATAAAAATCCAAGAACATTTAACATGTGTAAAACAGAGTGCCACTATGAAATATCAATACAAAGAATTCTTGGAGAGACATCAAAAACACTTGAGGATGCAGTGAGTATGAGTCTATTAATGCAGGCTTTTGACCCCAAGTGTGATTACTAAGAAGTGAAATGACTTCTACCTTCAGCTGTGGTCAGATGACATAACACACAGCAGAGTTCACTTAAGCACACCAAGACCTTTACTTCACTTATCTCCAAAACTTGTAATTTTTTGATGTATCAAACTTTTGCTTGCACTTATGATAATTAAAGTTAAGTTGCTGAAAAAATAATGATGTGTGACCCTAATTAAATTAACAAGATTTTTATGTCTGGCTTTGACTCTATATTTGCCCTGATGTCCAACATGATGTCCCTCTGAATCAAAACATTTGAAAAATTTGAAGAAGATGGCTCATGTATCTTTTCTCTCCAGAAGAAAGCAGGTTGGATCACCCGAGCAGACCTGCGACATCACCTAAATAGACCAGGTGGGACCCAGCTCCCAAACCCCCAGCCCCGCCTTCGTCATTCACAGGTCACAGAGCTGCTTAAAACACTGGACCCAGAACACACTGGGGTCATCTGGCTGGCCAGCCTGAAGAGAATCAACCCCTATATCACCTCTGCTCCCAAAGGCTACAGGGCACCACCTCCCTCACCTGCTAACACTACTGAGCCCCTGGGTGTCACTGAGCAGGCTGGAGACACTCCCGTATGTTTAAATAACCATTTGTTTGAATGTGTGTGCATCCATGCCTGTGTGCAAGTGCATGTGTGTGTTCATGCTTGTGTGCACTCCCTGTGGTAGTTGCACATTTCCTTTTAAAGCCATGTACTATGTTTTTTGTTCTTTTTATTTTCCTCAGGAGCAGCAAGAAACACCAGATGAGAGGCAGACCACACAGTGTGCTGATAAAGTGTCTGTGGCATCTGCTTCATGGAGAACAGTGAGTGTGTTAACACAACATACTGTGATCAAATATCACCCATATCACACATAGCTTACACCATGAGATCAAACAGAGAAAGAAAACAGAAGATGAGATCAAAAGAAGAAAGAGGGGTTAATTATTAATTCACAGTTTGTGTGTGTGTGTGTGGGGGTGTGTTTGCTGTACGTCTGTGTGTGTGTGCACTGTGTGTGTACTTGTAATTTAAGGTGGAGAATTTACTGCTGGACAATTTGTGTGAGCAGCTCAGTTCAGTGCTGGCGGCTCTGAAGTTGTGCGACCCTCAGCACACTGGATACATCACACAGGAAGATCTGAAGAAGGTCTTAAGCAGCTATGGCATGCCCATCTCAGACACACACTTCAATAAGTAAGAAAAACAGCCAGACACACACTGCAGTAATCATAAGCTCACACAGGCAAAAAAGACAGCAACTGTAATTTTTAGAAATACATCAAGGGCCCTCAAGAACTTTGAAATAATAACACCCTGTACGGTTTGGCAGTCTCTCAGAGGGCTGACCCCAAACGGACAAATACTGTTTTACACCTTTGTGCAGTTAAGCAGCATGTTTGCATGTCTTTGAAGAATCCCACACAGACATGAGATGAGCACCACACAGCCAGGGCCCAGCTGGATCAAACTGTGCTGGTCCTTTAAAAGTCTAAAATAATTTCTTCAGAATTGAGGCCTTATAATTTTGACATGTCTTTAAGGATTTATCGGATTATGAAGTTATTGTTGCTTTTTTGACAATGCATTTCCTTCGGTCACATTTGCAACATAATTGCAAAATGAAACAGGCAAGGAACAAATAATCAGAACTGGTGATCTGAATTTAACACACACACAGCTAGTTTGTCATGATATGATGTGTGGGCTGATGTGGTGCTCATAAAAAAATGTAATGTAAATGTAAATATCATCTAAAGTAGCTAGGCACATTTTAAGTTAACTTACTTTAACCTTGTAGGGCAGCTGAATTTGCAAGATCTCATGATCATATAATCTTTCAAACTCATTGCCAGGACATAAGCAGTGGAAATCAGACTAATATACATCCTGTGTGGAGCTTTTAGCAGCTAAGAGTGTTGTTTGAGTTTGCTTATAAAAAGGTTAGCAAAGATGCTGCTATAGCATTTCCATTAAAGAAAGAGTATGGTTGGTCTGGTAAGTTGAGGTTTGGCCACAGCCGCAAACCATTTGGCCACCTTGGTTTTCCTTTTTGTTTTTACAGGCTCTTTGAGTCCTCCAACTCATCACCTGATAATTCTGAACTGGTGTGTTACAATAGCTTTCTCAGAAACCTGGGAGTACCACTAGCAGATGAAACACACACATCGTCATCTCACAAGGAGACTAACAATACAGGGAGGTGAGCCTCACTGGAGTACTACTCATTGGTTCTTTGCAGAATTGTGAATTATATTTGTTTTCCTTTCCTGACTTTCCTGCTTAAAATAAAATGTCATTACCTTCCCCTGATCCTAACCACTAAACCCTAAACCTTAAATCCATCAAACTTCTTAGAGTTGATTGGTTACTACCTTTAAATTGATTTTTTTTTAAAGCAAGAAGCACAGATTTACTGCATGCCTAATTTATCATAAGCATTACATTGAATTTTTGAAGAGGCATTGTCCAATATTATATCAGGTTAGTTCATTCCATGATGTGCTCTGGTCTTGCTCTTCACTTGCAAATGGATTGAAATCCAACAGCTTAAGGTCATTTCTGTGCAAGCAAACTTTGACTGCAGCCCTGGCTTTGTTTTCTTTCATTTGTGGCTCTTTTCTTTGCCAAGCTCTAAAATCTCTGTCCTACAGGCCATGCTCATCTTCTCAGTCGACCCTGCAGTCAGTCAGGGGACAGCGGCCTCCGTCCAGCCTGCAGGTTGGTGACGACATCCGCAACATCCTGGACAAAGTTTTCCAGAGAATGAAACTGAAGTTTGAGCAACGGCACACCAGCCTGACTGGCCACATCCAGACTGTAACCAACAGCTCTGATGGGCCCCTGTCAGAGACAGATGTACGAAAAGTGAGTGGAGAACAAACAGCAGTGTAGACACGCTAAACGCTACCACTCTTTGCACAGATTTGTACATAGCAGACATGTTTTGTATTTATAATGTGTATTGATATTCATATTTCTTTTTAAAAACTCCATCCTGCATGCAGTAATTCTCTCAGAATACAGACACAAATCGCCAAATAAAAAAAAAAGATCAGCAGCCAAGCTGATAACATATATGATAGTTAATATTGTAGTGTGTGCAAAGGGCAGCTAATTAGCCTTAGAACAAATGTGAATTGTGATAAATCTAAGAAATGTATCCACCTCTCTCAGATTGATTTTGGTTTATTGACAGTGACTCAAAGCACTTGGCTTCTAGAATGAATTTTTTATTTTAACTTAATTTTTAATTCATATATAGAGGGGTACAGGATGGAGAAGAATTTTAATGAACATGACTCATTATTTGATATTTTTTTCATTATCAACAACAAGACTAAAAACTAACAGAGTTGGTCTGCCTCTCTGTACATTTTAACTGCTGTATCCTGTCTGGCTTTTAGCTCCAAGCCTCTTCGTTTGTACTAAAGTTGTAAATCTCCAATCTCCAAAATCTAGTTATATTATCTAAAAAGGCTCAATAATTTTCGAAAACATTTGCTCACTGTAGCCTTTTGTATCTTAAGTGGCAATGGTTAAACCATCACAAACTTTGGAAATGCCCCTTTAAACCTGCACATATCAGTTTTCATTTTGTAATCCCATGTACAATTAAAGCACATACCAGCTGTCATATATGCTGGCTCCTCTCATGTCTAGGTTGGATTACACTGCACTGTGTAAAGCATATCTCCACCAGAGCTAAAAATCCTGCAGAGACAGTAGCATGTTTGCAGAGACTCTGACTATCCTCTCAGCAAAAGCGGGGGACCTGTGATGTGTGTGAACCTTTGCACAAGCAGATAGGCAAAGGAAAGAGGGAGGTAGATTTTGCTGAGGGTGAGAACTCTGAGTGTCAAAAATACCAAATGTAAAAGAGTCTGCAGTGACAATAATTAGATTCTAGAGAAAAAGATACATGTTTCTCATTACAAACGTTCTAAATCATTCTTTTTTGCTTATTAAATGTTAAGCAAACGGCATTATGTGGAATCATCACACACTCCTACCTGAGCCGCAACGCACCAAGTTTGGTCCTCTTATGTTTCACCCACTCGAGATTCTGACTAATGTTGTTTGGGCTGCAATACTTAATCATTTTTTAAGCTTTTGTTAGAAAAGAGTTCCATTTCAGTAATAATTTGTTTTTTTATAATAATGGCAATCAGTACTATTGATTACATTGTTCTCATTAAAGTAATAGCTGAAATTTAAAAAAAAAAACAAAAAAAGCTACAAAACAAATTCTCAGACAATTATATGCAATGCAATGCAGTTTTATGTTACTTTACATTTCTACTCCACTACACTTCAAAGGAAATATTTAATATAATATTTAACAGCTACAGTATTTTAGTAAAAAGCTGCTTTGTAGATTTAGGTTATCAATGCAAAATATTAAAATACAATAGATGATTATTTATTATAGGTAGTACGAAGAGGAGCAGGACAGACAACAATTAACAACTAATAACAAATCAACCAGCAATAGAGTGAAATACATTAGATGCTATTTTCTTTTTATTTATGCATTCACTATGATTTTGCGGTTGGAGGGAGCATGGGTGGAGCTTACTTTGCTGACATGAGCTGATGATCCCATGACACCCAGCTTTTCACATTTAAATCCATATTAAACTGCTAGCAATGTGGAAAATCTTGAAAATGTAGGGTTTTTTATGCAGAATTGAAAATTCATATCACAATGAAAATGTGATTCCTGTAGACAAAAAAGTTAAGTAATTGTCCTTTTAACATTTCTTATGCATCTAAATATTAAACAGGAAATGCATACATAAAAGAAAAATACATGTAATTGAGAATGTTGTTATTTACTTGTCTCTTTGTTTGATTTATTTTCATTTAGACACTTTTAATCTTTCCCAGCTGTTTAATAAAAGATCCAGGTCAAATTTCCTTGTGTACATGTTATAATTGGAACGAGAGCTTAGTTCTCACTCTGATAACTCACTGTATCCCTGCCTGAAGCACAGTGCAGTACAACAGTTTGCCAAACGTGTCCTGTTTCTCTTCTTCTGCCCCCAGATACTAGAGGACAGCTGGGTCATACTAAATGATAAGAATTTCAACAAGTTTACTGAACTGCTGGGCTTCAGGGATGGACGGATCGAGCGCTCAGTGTTCCTCGCCAAGTATGAGGGTGAGCGAGTAGAACGGAAGCCAGAACAACTTGACCAGCGGCGTCAGCAATCCCATCAGTTCTGCATGGCAGGGTTTTCAATGTTTAAATAGAGATTTTAAAAATCCCTTCCTACTCCCCACCAGGCTCCCGTCCCCCTCCACTCCATCTTTCCTTGCATCAAAACTCCTACCCCACCCACAGTGATCAAACACAAGCCCCCTGCTTCCTGTAAAATAATGTCTTTCTTAGCACATGAGCCATCGGAGAAATCATCCAGGATTATAAATATAGTAAGAGTGAGCCTCTTCGTCTCTCATTAGCAGACTGGAGAAGCACACAGATTCAGAATTGCACTCATTTCTGCTTGTTTGGGCTAATTATGTGCTTTGGAAGCAGAAAACAGAGCAGCAGGGCATCGCTCTAATTTGTACCCTCAAAAAAAATAGAAAGAGACACAGTAGAAAGAAGTGCAAAAGAAGAAAAGAATTATTAAACAAAGCCAAAATGTAAAGTTGGTTTTGTTTGCAAGGAGCACAAGATTTCTTAGATTTTCAAGTGTGCCTCTAATTAAATGTAAATTAGGTCATGCAGTTAAATGCCCAGTGTGATTGCCATACAAGAGGGACATTCATGTAGATTGTGGAAAAACACAAATAACACACACAACAGAACAAAAGCTCCAATTTGTTGAATGCTATTTCTGTTACAGACTTATGGATGAAGGTAAACAAGTATTTTTGGGATTTAACATCTGTTTTGCCCCATGGTGTCTACAGAGGCCACAGCCAGGGACAGACAGCAGGGCTCTTCAGGTCATAGTGACAAGAATGAGGTCAACACCCTGCTCATTTCTGCTGAGCAGTGTCTGGCTGCCATGAAGACAAGGATCAAGATCATCCATGGGGTGAGCAGTATGTTGACAGGAAATTTTACAAACCAGCCGATAACACTTTCACATGCTATTTGAATAAAAAAACAAGTATACTTAAAAAAGAGACATTAATTGGCTGCTCTTTCTTCAAAACCCCACTTAGTTTAATGTAATTCTGTGCCTGTAAAGTACTTACAATTGCCTTGTGTCTGTATTGTGTTATATAAATAAATTTGATTGCCTTGCTCTATTTATACTTGGCATTAGTTTGAACATTTTATGCCTTATAAGAAAAAGACAGGAAAAGAAGGAGAGAGAGTCATGAGGCTGCATGCTGTACAGGTGCCTCGCCACATGTTGTAGTTCATGGTCAAGGCCTTAAACCCCCCAGACCACCAAGGTGCCCGATGGCAGGCATATTTCAGTGACACCATCAAATGTTTCTACAGTAAATCTGTTTTCTATATCCTGCAACCACCTCTCTGATTTTTCTCTGTTCCTGACTAAGTCCACCTTTTTTGTGTAGGATTCAATTTGCACATACGACACAACAGATTTACAAGGAAGCGATGCATGCTAGTGCTGAATGTGATGGCAGAGACGAAAACTGATGCTGAGCATTTGTCATGTAATACAATCATGAGCTCAGTGTTCAAACAACAACAAACAACATTTGTGAAACAAAATGGTGAAGAACATGGTGATCAATTACCGAAGAACCAACCAGGAAGGACCTGATAACTGATTAATCATCAACGAGAATTTTTTTTAATGATGAAATGCTGAAGAACAGTCTCATCCTATTCAGATGCCCTATTCACATCAAAGCTAGAAAGGCAATAACTCCAAACAAAATTCTCCATAAAGTGTGTTGAGTGTTTAGTATTAACAAATCCTAACAAAATAATGAATAGTCTGAAAATAAACTGGCCCAATCATTTCAAAAACATTAGGCCAACTCAGAAGCCACCATATTTAAAAAACAAACAAACAAGAGAATGAAGCAGCAGGTAGAAGCAAAATGAGAACAGTAATGATGTCGGAAGACAACCTTTGTTAAGGTCTTCACAAGAAGACATCAGAAATGGCTTTTTTCTCCTTTCATAACTATTTATTAAAAGAGTGGATTTCCATTGTGCTGGCTTTAGATGTTCATAGCAGCAACTACAGTGTCAGAGCAACAGCACACAATTTCACAGTGGAGACCGCCGGCAGATTTGCAAGAAATACTGAACCCTTTACATCACTGATCAATACATTTGTTAATTTGATGATGAAATCTGGAGTTAGTGTTATTATAATTATATTCCCAGCAATAACCACTGGTGTCATCAAATTAACGAGGACTAAAATCTTCAGTTTTCCTGACTAAACGTGTTGTGTTATAAACCATTTTTTAAAATGTGTTCAGTGAGTGCTCGCTCCACATAAAACACACCATAGCTACATGACTGATTCACCATCCTAAAATTTCACACAGATTGATGAGGGAAAAACAGTATCACTAATCTGTTTAAGCTGAGTATTCTCTGGTCTTGCTCAGCTGAAAACCCCAAAACACTACATCAGTCAGATTATTAGCTTATTAAAGTAAAGGTGAAACAGGAGGAAAGCATTCTGCTGGACATGTTTTGTATCTGACCAACAGCCCACACCTATGGAAAAATCTGCATGGACATCAACTATGCTGGACTTTGTTCTGTAAAAAAAAATTGTAAATGTTTCATGGGATAACAAATCCAAAAAATTTGTCATAGTGGTGGTTTTTGGTTAGTAACACTCACAAACTTTTGTTTACATACAAAAAACTCCACAGGGCACCTTTAAAGTTGGGAAGGTACTTTGTTGGCATGATTTGCCAAAAATTGCATAAGAACCTCTCAGTATAATGAAATTCAATTGGTCTAAGAGAAAACTGGAGTGCTGCACCACCTCTCTGTTCTGTTTTTCAGGCTTCAGTGAATCTTGAGTGTGACCACAGACTTTGGCAAATCACAGGTCATTTCAGAAAGAAGGCATTCTATTTGCTGCTCTACAAATGCAGATGCACATGCACATCCCTTGTGATGGTGAAAACTCATGTCCAAAACCATTTCCACACTTTATTATGAGCCGTGTCTGTGCTGGAGAAAATGAAAGTCTAATTCAATGGCAAAAAATTCTACAGAAAGTCTTGCAATTCCTTTTTTTGCTTACAATAGATAGTACATTACAAAACACATATGAACATATCAAAGCCCCACACATAATGAGGCATAGGACTCATTACGTTTGATGCTACTTTACTGGTGACAAGGACTGGCAAAGAGACCCGAGGAGAAACTATGGGATATAAATTTTGTGGACATTGTCATGTGTGTGTGCGGTGTGCTAGTCTCTTACCCGGCTTGTCAAATGGTGCCTCAGCTACCTCTGAAGTCTGAGGCCTACCTTGGGGCCTCAAAGCATCGCAGGACAATCGACTTCTTCTGTTTCTGTTCAAACTTGTGGGTTTGATGGGAGGAACTTAGTGCTACCAGGCAGCAGAGTGAAGTCCATGGTTTTGAGTTGTGTATGTTCAATTACTGCAAACTGGATTGTAACTTTAAGCAAGAAATTATTCTTTGCTCTAGCATGTGGACATTCAATCATGAATGTATATGTTCTGATAACTCAGTCTCTTCCCATTAGGACAACCTGACAGCATTCCGCCTTATGGACAGGAAGCGTAAAGGTGTGGTTGACTGCCATGATTTCAAAGAGCTGTGCAACAGCCTGGGATTTTTCTGCAGGGGGGAGGAGTACCAGTGGTTGCTCGATCTGATTGGCCTGCATCCTGGAGGCAACCTCAACTACTCAGAGTTTGTCGATGTTGTTGAAAATAATGGCAAACACAAACGAGGGACAGGAACAGCGAGTGTGTAAGTCTAATTCAGTTTTTATTACTGATTTTTAAATATTTTGAGAAAAGCTGGTCCTTTAGTAGTCTTCTACATTGGTGTTATAACTCTCCTGGCAGACAAGAGCAGCTCCATGAACTTCTGGCAAGTGAAGCACGCTATAAGTGGGCAGACATGTCTAAGGTCAGCAAAACCTACAGAAAGTACACATACACATAATTCTTTTCATGATGCAAAGATCTGTTCCTCTTTCTCTCTCTCCCATCAGGTGCTGTGCCAGTTTGACATAGACGGCCGAGGTTGGATCCATAAAAAGAGCTTGAGGGAACTCCTCTTCACCTATCCCCTTCCCATGGAATCTGATGAGTTTGATCAGCTTTGGTTGAGGTGAGAGATACCCAGCTGAGGTATCACAGTCAGTGCATTATACACCGAAATGCTCTTGTTTGTGCAAGCAACTAACTTAAACTTTATTTTGACAGGTATGACCCAGAGTTGCGGGGGAGTGTGGCACTTTGTGACTTTACGGAAAAGCTGGGTGTTCATAATGAAGGGGAACTCAGGTCTCGGAGCCAGGAGCTGAACCAAACTGTTGCCCAACAGGACACTGAAAGACTAGCTTCCTCTGATGCTGCCTCACAGGAATGTGCAGAGTAAGTGAAAAAAGGTACTATGTGCAAGTCTGGATCCATTCTTTCTTGTGTATGTGGGTCCAGGTCAGAAGCCCAGATGTCCTTCTCCTTAGTCATATCCTCAAGCTCTCCCTGGGGCATCCTGAAGCTTTTCCAGGCCAGATGGGATATGTAATCCTTCCAGCATGCTGTGGGTCTGTCCCTCTGTCTCTCCCCAATGTTGCATGTGCTTAGAATACCATCACATGGAGGCATTGTAATGACTCTCAAATCAACCGAAATGTCTCTTTTTGCCACAAACTGACTTTCAAAAAGAATTTGCTCTAAGTAAAATTAAAAGGAATTAACATTATTCCTATTAATAAATTGAGTTTGGATAATTTCACAACTAAAACGTATACATACACAGCATTTCTTTTATTTTAAACAATAGTAACCTTATTTACTTTTAAACTAAATTAGGTCCACAACAAGCACAATACACCGTAACCACAATTTTCTTAATGAGCCAGGCAGGATATATTGCCCAAAATATTAAACAGAATAAATTTATAGATTGATATTTACAGATTTTTGTTTTCAAGCTTTGATCTGAACCCCAGAGTATCAGTACATTTCAATAATACATATGTTGTTGTTTTCACTCAAAATGAGCTTCTTACCACAGGGGGTTTGGATAAGCAAACATTTAAACCTGGTGCAGAAACATTTTACACATGCTGTGATTATTATTAAAAAAAAATCTGATAAGTATGGTGAGTGACATGCAAGAACGGTTATTAATTTCCACCCCATTTCAAGTGCAGCTGATAAGTTTAAGCCAAACATATTTATCAATCTGAACAGAAATATTACAAAGCAACACAAGTTTCATGTTTATACCATGAGCTTTTGAACTGTTTACACACTGACTTTGCAGGAGAATCGTTGGGTGTTGAATGACTCCCTGGCTCACCTGTAAACAAGAAGAAATTTAAATATTGACAACGGAGCAGCTGCTGGGTCTATTACACACCTACAGCTGCCCCACCCAGACAAAACTTCTAAATAATCTAAGCAGGTTAACTCAGCTCCTTCACCTTCTCTGTTGAGACATTAAAACAATCTTACTAAAGACACAAAATAAAACTGTGTGGGTCATGTGTCTTACTCTTATGTAGACTATTATCTAAAGCTGCTTTCTGAGTCTCTTTCATAATTTAATGTTTGATTTTACTTTGGCACATCATTTGGTTTATGTGTAATATTTGCAATATTTGCTCTTAACTTGTCTTGAGTAAAGTGACAGAGCTTGAACAGGTTTTGAAAACTATGCAACTTCTGAATCAGAGGATCATTTGGTCTAAGAGAGAATTAGAGTTCTGCACCACCTCTTGTTGATCATTAATTGTTTTTTTCCTTTAAGAGAATATTAAATATTGTGATGCAGTGTTCAGTGCAACAGCGCTACATAGTCGTAAAATATGTATATATCATTTAGATGATCAACACTTTCTAAACATAACTGGCAGTCTGTGATTTGTTCATTTTTAACAGAGAGGATGATCCAAACCCTTTTATGGCAAATACATTTGTAGTCATGTCTACTCAGCAATACTTTTTTCCGCTTCTAGTGCTATCACAGAAAATATAACCGGAGTACTAAAAATCGGCAAAGTGTCTACATTCGGTCTTCCCCTATTACATGTTGCTTCCTCTTACTTTAATTGTGAAAGTAACACTATACTTCAGCACCATGGACAGCGTCATGTATTTTTTTTCAAAGAGTGCTGTAGGAATATTAGTTTGCTCATATGGGTGGCTGAGTTCCTGTGGTGGGAAGTCTGCAGCCATGTTTGTGGATCTGTGTGGCTGTACTTCTGCGCAACAGTGTTTTTAGCTAAATGCTAATGTAAGCATGCAAACATGCTCCCACTGATAAAGCTGTATTTAGCATAGTATATTTAGCAGGTAATACTCACATATTTACATTAGGCATTTTAGTTAAGCATGTAAGCGGTTTATATAGTTGGCACTGAACTTTAAGTACAGCTGAGGCAAACTGTTTTTATCAAAGAAAGGTAATACACTAATTAAAATTATGACTCAAATATAATACAGGGCATCATAAGGTATCACAGTATATTCTATAGAGCCCTTAAATACCTGTGTCAAATTATGTGGTGATCCATTCAAGAGCCAAGCTGTCACTTAAAACCAAAAACTATCAACCTCATGATGGCACTGCAGGAATAAATCAGGCATTTACCACATTTCAGGATTCCTCCTCTGGGATGACTTAACATTAATACAAAATTGCTCAAAAACATAGTTTAAAAAAGTCATATTTTCTGTTTTCCATTTCCTATTTGTTTTTTCTGTAGACTCAATATTTCAGTGGATGAACACCGGCTGTCTGCATTTGACCCCAAAGCAGAGAAGAAGTATGAGTCTCCTCCAGTGACTCCTGGTGCTGTGAGTCACATAGAATCTTTGGGCAAACTTAGTCCAGAAATGGCTCTGGCTAGGATGCGAGAACTTGTTACTGCCTCAGTACCTAATCTACAAAAGGTAAACCTTTCATCCATGTGCTTAATTTTTTTTCTGTTTTTCAATTCATTTTTCTCTGTCATCAGTTTCTCTTTTAACTGATTACTTTTCTCTGGCTGCTCTGTTCTCCAGGAATTCTTGATTTTTGACCGGAGCGGCACAGGAACAGTTAAAGTTCTAGAATTTCGACAGGTGCTACATAAATTTTGTTCCCACCTCTCTGACAAACAGTACAGATACATGCTGACTAAACTGGAGCTGGACTGTGAGAACTGCACTGTTAACTGGAAGGACTTCCTTAAAAAGTTTTCAGTTACTCTGGTAAGAAAAGAAGTTTCCAAGGATACTTAAAGAAATAACTCAGTGTTTAAGGAAATATGATTTTTCACCGTCTTTCTGATCAAAATACTGATATTATTGTTGCTGGAAACAGGAGTGGGCAGCAAGCCTTATTCTGTCCAATGTGAAAAATATATCTACCAACAACTTTGAAGTAACCAGCGTGAGTTTATGGGGTGTTACATGTTGGTGCTATTTCTCACTGAAAAAATGTTGTCCATCCACCACCAACTCAAAACCACTAAGAAAAAGTTCCAACACTTAACTCTGTAAATGTTCATTTTTACATCTCGCTTTCTGAAAGGGAAAATAAAACAAGACACAACATCTTTATAAGAGAGCTTGGGAGATGTTGTAGATATCTTTTTGGTCTTCAGCAGTATCTTATTCATCAGTAACAACTGATGATGCAACAGACTGTACAGACATACATGTTCCTCACAGGATAAATCACACTGACTTTGTTGATTCTCTGAATTTGGATTTGAAGCTAAAATCAGGTCTTAATTTACATTTCCTTGCAATACTTTGGCTTATGAACAATTGGAAACTAACAACATCCTTGTCAGCCTCATACATCACTTTGTGTCGCATTTAAAAAGATGTCTGAGGTGGAGGTTAAGTGGTAGCATAGAACTCCTCCTCTGTTCAGGAACCATCTCTCTACTCAAAATGTGGCTTTCTTGACTACTCTTTATCTTTCCAATCCACAAATCAATCTGCTGTTGTTTTTCAATGAGTGTCCAGTCTCTTTAAGATGTAAAAAAACCTCAAAAGTCTTGCCTTGAGGAGTTAACCTTTTTTTGTTGAGCTACTCTTTTGTTTAATAGTTGTTCAAGGGTTATATAGCAAATGTTAATAAACTGATATGGTGAATATGTTTACTATGATACCCTGCCTTGCATCTGCATGTAACAGTAGTCATTGTAAAAATGCTAGCAGGTCAATGCTAAAAGTTCAGTTTAAAAGCCACTGTGCCTAAGTACAGTCTCACTGATGTTGCTGGTGTGGTTGTAGGCTCTTAGCTTTGTTTTGCTAAGCTAGGCTAACCACATCCTGACTCCAACTTTTTAATAAGAACACAGACATGAGATTGATGTCTATCTTTTATCTCATGTTCAGAAAGCAATTATAGTGTTTCTCTCCAAAATGTTGAACATTTTATGTAGTTTATGTGAAATATTTTTATTTCTCACAAAGAGCGTGTGTGTGCTTCCCCTCACATGCTGTAGATTTCAACGGACAAATGTTTAAGTGGGATCATGGAGCAAGAGACTAAAACTAGATCTCCTATGCAGACCCAGACCCCTGTCACAGAGCATCTGCAGCAGATTCAGAAAGTTGTGTCTGCTCACTTGTATGAATTTACCAAAGAGCTGATGGATCTGGACCCCACCAACAGCACTACACTCTCTAAAGAACAGTTCAGACAGCTTTGTGAACGCCACAGCCTGAAACTCACAAACAACGAGGTAACGCCAAAAAAACGTGTACTACTGTTTATATTTCAGTAAATTAGAATTCAGAGAATTTTAAAAGAAAACATTCAAAAGAACAAGCACATTTCCAACAACTCTCCCCGAGCTTTCAAGCTGAGACAACACATACTGGCATCAGTCCATGGTTACAAATGAGAAGACGAATCTGAATTTTAGTACAGTTGCCAGTTCCATTCTTTTTAGTCCAGTATGTTTTCTTTAATTATTCTAATCAAAATCTAATTTATCTTTGCTGATAATTATTGACTGTGTGAGAAAGTTAGTCATCTGTAAAACCAATTTACATACTGTGCGTAACTGTCTTTGGGGTATTATTCCCCCCAGTGAGGATTATTATTATGTGTGTGTTTGCTTTTGCTTTTCAGTTTGAGTGTGTGTGGAGTCAGATGCCTGTGAATGAGCAGAAGAAGTTGCAGTACAGAGAGTTTTTGAGGCGTTTTGGTGCTTCAGCCAGGACCTTCTACACTAAAGCACCACTTTCCCCTGAGCCCAGAGAAACAGTTTCAGGAGCAAAATCCTGTTCTCCAGAGACTGCAGGTGCCATTCTGCACCACAGTGAGGTACAGCACATGAACATGCACCTTTGTTCTTGGTCAATCCTTACCCACTACAAACAGTTTAGGTTTACAAATCATAATTTTATCATTGCTAGAGTAATAAGAACCTAAATTTATTCAAGATCAATATGGATTATTGCAGCTTAAGTTGAACTGTACAATACTGTTGTTACATGTATGTGACTGTTAGAAGTCTTGAGGATACAGAATTATATTTGTGTCTCAATCCTAAGTGTGCAAATGGACATTCTGAGCACAGAAAAAGTGTTGTTAAAGCATCAATTATATTTTGTAGGGACATTTACTTTTGCTTTGTTGCAGCTGTTAAATTTCCTGCTTTGTGCACTTACACACTCTTAAAAACTTAATCACAGGATCTCACACAGAGCAGAAAATGTTAGAGGAGGAAAGAAAGTGAAAATGCATGAGAAATGTTATTATTATGCAGTTTTCTGGCCCCCAAAAAATGTTGGACAGAGAATAGATTTTTTTGTTGGATCAATTTGTAATATTTTTTTTGTGTGATATTTAACTTTTTGGGGAAAAAAAATTATGTGTTTGCAAAATATATTTTTCCTTGCTCAAAATGTGCCACTGCATGCTCTGAACTGAGCACATCATGACATTTCAGAGGCAGCTTAACAGCCCTGTTGTCCCTTAAGCTCTATGTTCCTCATTGCTGGAAACAGCTCTATGTTCCCTAAGCCCAGTGCTTCCTCAGTTGGAAACAGTTTTAATGCTCTCAAGTAATGTTCAAAAATGTACAGATTTGTAGAAGGCCCCATGTTCACTCAACATAAAACTTCAAAAATTGATTGTATAAAAGTCAAATTTCCAGATAATTTTCTGATTTAAAATGGTTAGCTTAAATGAAATGATATAAGTCAAAAGTAAACCAAACAATCACAACATCAATGAAGTTGTGTCAGACTTTTTTTAATATACAAGTTTAAAAGGGGAGGCGTAGGTTAAAGCTGCCCTACTTACAGTGCTACTGTGTATTAATAAGGGGAACCAACAAACTAAACCATGTTACATTACGTCCATTATGTGGTCACTGACTTCTCTTCAGTACGGATCCACATGCCATCACTGTGCTGCCTTCCTATCAGCTCCGCCTTTAATTTTCCCATCTAGGAACGCATGAATGGAGCTCTGCCTGTAAGACTTCTTCTCTGGGACAGTCTGTTGGTCCTTCAGGTGATGGATAAAGTGAAAGATCACAAACTTGGGCAGCTTTGTCAGAAAAAAAAACCAAACAAATACCAGTTATCAAAATCATTTCAGAGTGACCAAAGGGCAAATTGGAATTTGGTGGATGAGATAAAATGGTTAGTTAATTTACAGTTTTACTGTCAAGTAGGCAGTCTCCTTTATGGTTATTATGCTGTTTGTGTTCCCACTTAGACCATAAACAGAAAGAAAATGTTGCAGAAAGATAAAAATGAACCTTTGTTCACACAGTTGTTAGTCCGTTGCTTTGCGTCCATATAAAAGGCGTTACACAGTGGTAAAATGTATATCTAGGTTATTTTGCCAACTCTCCCTTAAGTCTGAAGTATCACAAAAGTGTGTGTAGAGGCGACCTTGTGTCGTAAACCATGACCTTCAAGATTTTGTCCTAATGCTTCAGGGAAGTGAGGGCATAAAGTTGAAGGAAGCATAGGGGACATGAAGCTAAGGAAACATAAGCAAGCTCACTTTAGAATCAGCTGCTCTGTGCAAACCACTCCTAAATAATTTAGGATAACTGCACTTTTCTGTATAGTTTTCTCTGTTAGTTCTCTCTTTCTGTAGTTTTCTCTGTTCTCAGCCTTTCTGCTTTACCTTTCCCCATCCTTCTCTCAGTCTGCCTCCCAGTGTTCCTCCAGGCGTCCTCCCTCAATGGGAAGGTCTGGAGCAGGAAGCCTGCTGTGCAGTGTGGAGAGAAGGCTGCGTGGGGTGGTGCAGCACTGCTGGAAGGAGATCCAGAGGAACTGTACCAAGAAAGATCCTCAACAAGAGGGACACATCAGCATTACTTCCTTCTTGGGCAAGCAGAAAACTACACACAATCACATATGACACAGAGCTATTCCTTCTCTTGCTGTATACTGATGTAACGTTTTCTGCTAAAGCTAACAACTTGAACTGACTGCCCTTCCTCCATTAATGTTTAGTTTTCACCAAAGAGCAAATAACTCAAATTTTAGATCTTGATAAAACTGAAGCTCTTTCAGTTAGGATGGACTTGGATGGAAAAATAGAGGAGAATGGTGTTCCAAAAGGGAAAAGTATTACTCAACTTCTTTTATGTCAGGAAGAGAGAGTACTGATAATTTTGCCTCTGCAGCTACTCACTTTATTGGTCCACTTCACCCAAATATAAATCTACTGCTAAGAATCTTGGCATCATTTACATACGATATTCCACCACCATGTTAATAAGATTGTCCAGTTCTCTTTTCATCAGTTAAGAAATGTTGCAAAAATTAAACCTAAATCGGTCTTAAAAAAAAAAAACTGTGTTAATTTACTCTGAGCTCCAAACTTTTGTAATGTGACTCAGTCTGCTTCTGAATGTTTGCAGTTAGTCCAAACTGAAGCAGCCAGACTTGTAACCAGAACCAGCTGTAGGTCTCGTTTTATCCTGCTTCCCATCATTGGTTTCCCGAAAAATTCAGAATCAGCTACATGATCCCACTGATTACATATGAGACACTCAATTAAGGCTTTGTTCCTGACCTCCTGTTCCCCCTCTCCTCTCCTAAACTGTTTTCTATCATTTGCATTTTCTGTCTTTGCCCCTAATCTGAGAAATAATCTTTTACACTTTTGAAAGCTGCTTAATTTTTTAACTGTGTTAAACTGTGTAGTCTGTTTTCTGTTATATTACATATAATGAGACGGGTTAATCTATTTATTTTAATTTTGCATTATTGTTTGTGCAAAGCACTTTCTAACTGTATGTTATAAAAGTTGCTAAAGAGCCTTACTTATGTCTAACTGCCTGTTACAGAGATCCTTCAGTCCGTCGGCATCAGTGTGACTCCAGAGCAGTTTGAGCACCTCGCTATTAAGTTTGACATCATGAATGAAGGTCATGTTTCATATCACAACTTTTTTCGTCATTTCCTCCTGAACCTAAAACCAGCAGAGGCTAAGAGGGCATTTCAGCGGCATGGACTCCATCTTACGATGCCACAGGTATAAAAGGAGGGTGGATAAATGATGTTTGTTTTTGCAGATCAATGTCTCCATAAAATAATGTCTTGTAAGTCAATAAGTGTGTTAAGAATCCATCTAACACTCTTTCTTAAACATCATATTCTGTTAGATTTAGATCTATTTCCTAAATCACATTCTGTTTGCTGGCTTTATGATGGCACCCCTTGTCTCTGCATGTTCCAGAGACAATCAGTAATTTTCTGACAGAACTTCTTTAAATACAGCCAATGAAATCATTTCATTTTTAACATCAATAGAGTTTTTATTATTGAATGCATACATGTCGCAGTATGAACAGCACAGGTGTAGATATTAATATAATGATAACTTAACCACATTTATCTACTTAGGTTTCATTCACGCTGGTTCACTTTTACATTATTATTTAAAAAAGAAATCATTTGCCAATGCTTCCCAGACAAAGGCAAAAATGTTATTTTGCATTCAAACACACACACACATTTGGCACAAGCTTGCATACAAACTGATTTAAAGAAAACTAACTATCAAACATTTCTAAATGTATTTTCAGTTGCCTTTCAACTCCTAAATGATCCTGTACAGTTGCAAGTTGACCAGTACGCTGTTCGTGTCGGTAATCCAGAGTAAGACTGAGCCCACACAGTAATACAGACCTTTAGTCGGAAACTAGCCCTGGTGCAAATACAAGTATCAGAATGTGTGTGCATAGACACAATAATGCCTATTAAAAGTGACACAGGATCGTACCTGTTTGCAGTCAGCTATAATCCTTTTTTGAGAACAATTTCCAGGTTGCCCCTGACTTCTGTATGCATGTAAGCATTTAAAAATATACTTTTCCCTCATGTATCCTGTGTAGACAGTCATCACTGTAGGAGTTCAGCATGAAATTGGGACACAGAATATGTTCTCTCAGCTACACATACCCATGCTGAGCAGCACATTAGCACATATAAGTTTAACTCTCCAGTCCGTCTCTGTTCTTCTGCTTGAGGTTCGATCTATTGTAGTTTTATTGGCTGCAAGTTTAAACTGGGTTAATGCAAAGTTGTGTGTGAGGGCTCTCTGGAATGTGAGGGGGCGGGATGGGCGACGGCGGGTTGCCAGATTGTGTAAACTCAGCAGGGACCTCCCACCCTCAGGCTCTTGACTATCACCTCCCATGACAAGCAAATTGGGCAAGTTTTGTGATTTGCTGTGCTTTTTTGGCATGGCGAGGTGTATATGAAGCTTTGAACAATGACACACGGGTGGGCACGCTGTAAAAGGACTCCCGCTGAGCAACTAAGCCGAGCCCCAAGCTTCAACGGAGCGTGTGGGTGAGGGCCTAATCTGGCAACCCACGAGCTGCAACCTTCCAAACCAAGTTTGGAATCACAAAGACCTGCATTGTCTCAACCGAACCCACCATCTGTGTAAAACTGCAGAGACCCCCTGCATCTTTTCTGATTCGATGGTGTGTCTGTGGATGACTTTACACAAAACCTCTTTATCTGATCACAGAATTAAAAACACTTTGTTTGTTCTGAGCCTCAGCTTGTGAAGAAGTGAAATATTACCGATAATGTGGGGGCTCTCACCTATATTTGTTGTTTTCTTTCTTGTTGTTTGTGTCCTTCTGTTTGGGCCTTGTTCTCTGTGGTCTGATGGGATCCTGAATGATCTGGTCCGCCTCAGGCGAGTGTGGGAGTTCTGAGTAAAGACTGTGTAGATGTCATGCTGAGGATACATGATGTGGTCCGTTCCTCCTGGTCCTCCATCAGACGCTGCTTCCTGTCATCCGACCACACCCGCACAGGAGCGGTCTCCATCCAGGACTTCAGGAAGGTAAGAGCGGCTAAACCACACAACCCTGCAGAGCTCCTCTGGCTCTGCTGCGATCGAGCGATGTCATTCAATGATAAACTGATTCTTTATGAATTATTAATGTGACTGTTTGAGCTCCAGTTGTGTCTCTTCTATCAAAATGTCTACAGGAGAATGATGGAGAGTGACTGGAAATCCATGAAGACACACACACTAATATTCTCACACTCATACGCACACACCTGTTTACTTGACAGCCAATCAGTAATTTTAATTGTTCAATTAAGCTGAAGGTTGAAACAAGACCACGGTGACATTTTGGCCCAGGAGAAGAGCAGCGGACACTCCTGTTCTATTGTTGCTGCCATTTAGCAGCTGCACAATTTACTGAAGACAACACTCCCTGAGCCAATCGATACAAACAATTAGCAACCAGGTCAGGGATGACATCTCTTAAACCCCCACTTAACACACTAGGACACACACATAAGTTCACACATACAGTACACACTCCAACTCTTGCTGTTGTTGCCCTGCAGGTGCTGCGCCATTTCAGCATGAGCCTGTCAGAGGAGGAGTTTTTTCACCTAAGCTCTTATTTTGATGCCAACACCACGGGCAAGATATGCTACGACAACTTCCTTTGGGCATTTCTTCACTGACATTTGTTCACATTTGCCTATGGCTGCTAAAGAAAGCTTGGTTGAACAGGACTGGGCAAAACAGGTAGCTGCCCTGAGGCCTAACACAGCCAAATGCACTTTGGATAATTCTAAAATCTAAAAATACTGTTTGGTGAAATTGTTTCTGTTGTTTACCTAGACTTAAACAACCTGAACACTTATTTCACCTTAACATTAAATAATCCTATTCACTTTAAGTTTTGGGATGAAAAGTTAGGGTGTTGAGGTCCGGCTGGTTAATAGATGTGTATCAAATCTGATTTGAAATCCCTGCATTGAAGTTAAACCTTTTTTTAAAACCAAAAAAACCCCTCACAATGATCCCTTGACCTTAACCATTCTAGTAGTTGCCTTGAGAAGATAATGTTGGTTAAAGTAAAAAACTTGACATAAATGACATCTGTAGTTTTATAAATGTGATGATGTCTCATATCAGTGGTACTGTGGGGCCGTAGACCTGCTACAACACAAGCAAATGAAGTTGAAGTCTGGAAAAACAAAGTTTGTTAGATATTAAGTACAAAGAGTTTAAGTCAAAATTCTGCTGATTAAGAAATTAGTATGTGATGTATTTATGCTGCAGTAACTGTTGCTAGGAGCGGTATATTTTTGTTTTTTACATTTATCAAATAAATATGTAGGTTTAAGATTAATCAATTGTTTCCCAAGACAGGGGAAACAGCTGGCAATAGGCACAACACCAGATCTATAATAAATCAGTGATTCAGGTGGCAGTTCAGAGCTCTGGAATCAGGCTGGCAACAGAAAGCAACCACAGACCCAGCAGTGATTCTGAGTGGCTTTTAAAGAGACCACGTGTTAAGGACGACTTTTAATACATTTATTTTAAACAGAACAAATATTACTGTTTGCTTGCATGTTGCATATTTATTAATAGTAACTCTGTACCAAGTGATTACACTGATTACCTAAATTTGTCGTGGGGAGGGGATAGCAGCTCACCTCTGCCCCTGTGCCACTTGGTGTGTTGCTGTGGCTCTGGCAGCAAGACAGCATCAAATTTTATCTGCTGCTTATACGAGGAATAGATCCATCAAGGAAACTGATGACGAAAAAACATAAAATACAAAGATTAACAAGGAGAGACTGATAAACGATTTGAGAGTTTTTCCACTGTCTTCTCAACCTTCTGTCTGTTGCCTGTTTGACACTGATTTGTGTTTCAAAGCCAATCAAATAAAGTGCCTTTTTAATGATGCAGACGAGCATCACGAAGCACTGGGTGCATCTTTGTTCAGATGGGAAGTGTGAAGTGAGATGGATGAGATGGAGGGGACGTCTGTCATTCATTCAAAGGAAATGCTACCGCAGCAAGATATACAGTAGCACTCAGAGAGGAGAGAAAAATGCAGAGAGCTAGGAATCATTATCTGAGCATGCAAAGAGAGGGATGAACAGATGGAAATGGAAAAAGGATGATCAGAACTGAGAAAAAGAGCTCAGTGCTGTGGCTGGAGAGGCAGAGTGAGAAAAAAAGAGGGAGGGCGCTGGAGGAAGACGGAGTATATGAAAGCTAGTTGTATTAATGGCAAAGTAAAAAGCCGTCTGCGAATAAATTACCCGGTCTCCTCTGGGATTACTAATGTAATTATTTGAACGAGGGTTCTCATTAGAATGTGCAGAGGTGTGGAAGACCTGCGGAACAAAATGGGAGACAGAGACGGAGCGGTGAGGGTTTAGCTACTGGAAATTAACTTGCTGCTCTGGGCTCTATAATTGATACGAGACACAGATACCTTTGATTGGAACAAAAGGAAAGAACCAGGACGAAAAAAGTTTCCTCGCCACCTCTAATTTTTTTTTCTCTAGAACAAGAAATAAAAGAGAGAAGAGACAAAGGGGACGAAAGAGGATGGAAAAAAGGAAGCACAATCCACTGGTCACAGATAAGGTTTTATTCAATTGGTGAATAATCTCTCAGAACCAGCAGAATCCTTATGGTTTAAGAAAGAAAGGTACTTTACATTTTTTAAGAGTTGTCTCCAGGAGCAACACAGTCAAATCTTGCTGCTGTCGGGTCTTCATTTTCTTGTTTTACAGTTTAGAAAAAAATGTCCCCAACAACAATGGCAAAATACCATAAGAAAACTTTCATTCCAAAATGCTATACATCCATTTAAGAAAGACCAGAAGTTCATGACCATCCAGTAGTTTTAAAATATGGAGGATCCAGCCAGTGAAAAGTTACTAACAATCCTTCAAAAAGTACCACAGCGTTATGCTTTCAAGTTTGAGCTGTCAATCATCCGGCCTGTGTAGGCGTCCCTTTTTCAAACAGTAGATATCTCATTTTGGAACAAAACTCTTCATATGCAGATTGTCTGAAAAGCAGAAGTCATTAACTCCTTTAGGCATGCCTCAAGAAATAAATCAAGATATAGTACAGCACTTTCTATTTTTCTTGGAAAAAACAGGAAACACGTAACAGCGAAGAGCATCAAAGTGAGACATCAAAATGAAGACTGGAACTGGAGAGTCAGACCAAACAAACAGCTTTTCATGAAACTTAGAAAACAAAGTCCCTCCCTTCTTTTGGTTTTGAAAAGTTCCCTTTGTTCCTTTCTTGGAACATTTTCTGTCTAAGACATGAATTAATTTAGTGTCTTCATTCAAACTAAAATTCAAACTTATAAACTATTACTGACTAACCCTGACCTAAAGTTTCCCCATCGAGTGCCTATAATCCTGGTTCTTAAAAGAAAATCATACAGATATGATGTACAGGCATTCAACTAAGACATATCTCGTTCCTCTGATCCAGCAAAACCAATTATGGAAAGAGGAATTACCACCTAAACGGTGCAAATGTTTGTCTCTAATGAACGTTTTAGGTATTGAGCGAAGAGAGTTTGTAAGTTCTTTGTAGACACGTGCTTTAGCTCATATATCCAGGGTTTTGTGCAGGTAATACAGCTCAAAACAAAAGAATGAATCTATTCTTATTGTCAGTTGATCAGTTTGCAATGGGATATAAAATACGGTATGTTGTTGAACACTACAGTGTCTCTCATAGAGGCAGTAACCTGTCTGCTTTGATCCTCTTTCATTTAAACCTGGAAAAACTCTCCGTCCTCTCTGTCTTGCTGGTGCTGCACCTTGCAAGAGAGGAAACCCTAAATTACTGTTTCACATGATTGTTTACGGACCGTAAAAAAAACCCAATTATGTTCAAAGTCTTTATGCATCATTGCAATGAAGGTCCGATGTAGACAACAGCATGTCCAAAACAGATGTTAGTGGGTTCTTTTGTTCAATGTGAAAGGGGCAACAGTATGAGACAAACTTAAAGCACCACAGCAAAGTGGGATATAAATGCTTATATGTGAAGAAAAAAACTTTATAAGTTTATGCAATCCATACGCATCTATTTTTTTTCATTACCTTCACTTTTTGGCGCTGTTATCAATACTAGACTTTTAAATCATTTATTTTGATCTTACTGGATCATTCTATTTGATAGCATGAGATACCCAGAAAAAGTATTTGCTAACTGTTGACTGTATTTGTCTTGAGTTTGCCATCCAATATCCATCATCAGCCATTTAATTTAAAAAGCCTTTTACAAAGTTAACTGATTATTGTGAATAAAAATATTATTGTCTTTGGACTTCTTTGATGCTTCCATCTTGATATAAAGTAGCATTGCAGCTGTGGTATGTTTTTTTTTTTTTTTTGAAGCTTTTCATGCTTACAAAAGCTAGGCTAACAATCAGTACCTCCTAGGAAATAATTTCAGTACTTCAAAATTTGGTTTATGCCACATTCATAAAATGTTTGCAAATATATAAAAAAGATCGATTGAGTTTTTTATGTGAAGTATCAATCAGTGGTGTTGCAGGGTAAGCTAAGAGGATGTTTTATTGCCCTCATGATTATGTGAAATATTTATCCTTGTGGTTTTTTCACCCAATAACCATGTTATCCGACCTTCAGGTCACCTGTCAGAACAGCTTGTTCAAGGACTTTCATTAGCAAATTAAGTGCTAGTTGTATGCTGTTCCAAAAGTAAATATGATTTCTCTTTTGTTAACTTGCCTGTTCTATCAAGCTGCACTACCCATATTCTGTAAACTCTGCGCACAGAACCTAAAACTTAATCTTAATTCTAAACCCATTTCTAACTCTAAAAATGCCCCTTTAGGAAGTGAGGATCTGCCAAAAATTCCCTCAATTTCAGGACCTGAATTTCAAACTGCTCCACACGACATTAGCATAACATATACACACACTCAGGCACCAATGTGCATGCTCTAACAAGTGCGCACCTCCCACCATTATCCACAGACATGGGTTTCTTGGTGAGCGATTCTCCTGCTCCTTCCTCTTATGCCCATTTGGAAACATTAAGACATCAGCCGGCACAATGAATGCTGATGTGCTGAAGAGGCGAGAGTGAAGCGGGAGTAAACTGCAGCCTCAGGGAATGTTCATACATAATGTCGGAGAGCAGGGAGATCAAAGTGTGACGTGGTCTTGTTATGCTAAGCACATTCAGACTCTTACTGGGAACGGCCTGATTCAGAAAATAGAGCAAAGGGAAAAACATGAAAAGCTCTTTTTTTTTTTTTAAACACAGACAAACTGCCAAGGGACATGAAAGAGTTAATAATCACCAAATGGGGCTGAGCAGCTTCACACAGAAGGAAATACCATAATGAGCATTTACATTACTAAGAAATAGACCAAAGAAATGTAACAACCACAAATTTCTGGACACAAATATTAGTTACTTTTTTTTGAAAAGCATATCAATAACTTGGAAATCTTCAAGAAAAACTTAAATTTTTTTTCTTTACATTGACAGAGAACATTTACATAGACCAGTTACAGTACAAGTAATTACAGCTGTATTCCTCTTGAAAAAGGATAAAATGTTTCATCTCTCCCACGACATGGGGGAGGAGCCTTGAGACCACCGCCACTGCTCAGAAGCTGCATTAGCGCGCATTTCCACGAGTAGCATTAGCATGTAGCACCTTTACACTGGATGTTGCCTGCTGTCCTTTTAAAGTCCAAAGAGCCTAGCCTAAGCCATAGCTAAAAAGCTGAGCTTGTCACTCACAGCTTGAATGAGATGGATGGGAGGAGGAGTGAAGTGGAAAAGAAAAAAAAAGGAGAAGAGTGCTGCTCGTGGTTTCCACTGTGGCCTCTTCTTGGCCGGTTAAGAGGCTTATGGGCTGTAATGAGGCCCAGGGGAGCGGTGTCAACATGTTTGACACCTCGACTCTCGCACAGCCCGTGGCAGAGACCTCTCGCTGCCCTCACACACTTGCTTTGATCTCACATCGACACACACACTGGCAAAAAAACACACAAGCACACTCGGGGCCTGAGGATGGGAGAGAAGCAGCAGGAAGATAAGGGGGAGTGGTAGACAGAGGGGGTTGGGGGGATGAGGAAAAGATGAGAAATTAAAATTTAAAAGAGGGACGGAAGAAAGGTTCTGTTAAAAATCCCCCTGGCAAATGTTCTGTTGCGGCAAGACTTGCGTAGATGAGGCATTGGGTTTCACTCAAGTTCAAATGTTTACAGTTCATTTATATGAAGTGAAAAAGGCCAGCTGGGATGTCGGGGTGTCTCTTTGTCTCTGGGTGAGCCACATCAGATTGTCAGTGCAGTAAAAGAGGACACAAAGAAATGTCCATAAGTGTCTCTCAGCTCATCCGTTTTGTCTTCTTTTAAGCTCAGTGTTGAGATTAAATGATGGCACATAAAATAAAATTAATAGCAGAATGGAGTGCCAGTCCCTCACTTAGTCCGCTTCAGTCCACTCCAGGATTGCGTTCACACACCTCCATTATATTTACAGAATTTGGTCCGTTGTGCCGACACCGACCTCACCTGCCTGCTTTCTCCTGATTAGCGGTAGGTGTTTTGGGTCGAGCCTCCTCTAGTCATGTGGCTCTTGGGTTTGGAAGGTCAATGACGATGGGTGGGTTCATGGGCAGGAAGTTAACAGTGCAGGCGGAGGCATTGACGAAGGTTGTGGTGCCATCAGTCATCATGCCGTAACCTGAGCAGCAGGTAAAAAAAGTGAACTGCTGCAAACCATCAGCACAGTTTGGTTTCCAAACATTTTTATGTCTAATTCTTTAACACACCTGATTTACTTGCATGTAAAAGCACATTAGGCAAAAAACATTTTATATTTTAGCAAGGAATAAGCATTTCTTGTGCCTTAAAAAAATGCATGTCTTAGAGTGAATATTACCCAAACAGAGACCAACCAGAATTTTCAGCACTGCATTTTTGACTGAAATAAACATAAGATATTTTCTTATTTCCTGTTATTTTCTGTTATTTTCTGTTAAAATGTAGCCTCTGCAAAAAGGATGCAAATCCCCAATAAATATTACCAAATACATGATAAAATGATCAAATTAAATTAAAGGAAGCACCGGGTTTTTCTACTGTCAGTCAGACAGGAGTCAATATAAACACCGAGGTAATCTCTGTAAAGTGTAAATGAGAAAAAAAGCTTAGTATCACAGAAATTCTTCATTTCTAAAACAGTGAGAATCTAGTTTGAGCAAATGTATGCACGAGAGTGTGACACGAACACCACTACAGCTAAAAATCTCTGCTCAAAAGGCACTTTGGATCAGCGTTTCTTCCAAATGGCAGATGTAAAAGTGTGACCATTTTGTCAAGCATAAGTTAACTAGGAGCTCTCATAAATTACTACAATTTAACTTTGCACTATCAGTGGGTTTTTTAAGTGGAGGTGTCGCTTTCACCCTCTCTTGGAACAGAACTCTTTGCATGTCTGTGTTAGTCCTTTCAGATTTGGAATACATGAATACAAAACACAGTGTGGATCGTTTCTGCCTTTCTGAATTTCTCTCACTCCTTATATTAATAAAGAGAGCTGCTTTCAGCTCATTTCTCCTGTTATAAAATCTGATCTAGTTTCTAATCTGGTTCTCTCTGATGGGGGACCGCTGCTCCACGGGCTCAGCACTGACCTGATAACCCTGAAAAAAGCAATCCTCAGTCTAGGGAGACGGCCTCCCTGCCCTCTCTGGCCTGAATGAAATACTGATAGGGATGTGGCAGCTCAGCTATTCTGTCATATACACTTTAATCATTTTCTTCAGTAAAACTATGGTACAGTATCTTTATATTCTCTAAGGCTCTATGGCAGGAATTGAGTTCTCAGTCAATTTAATTAACTTAAAAAGATTCAGTTAGAGAGAAGATAATTTTTTAATCTAAATTACTTTGCTTTCAGTTATTTGTGCTATATGACTGCTGATTTAAAAAACAGTAAATAATATGTGCAGTTGGAAGTCTCTTAATTGGATTAATGAAAACAAAATGTGTAGTTTAATTTCATGAAGTAGTGTGAGATCATTTGATTTGTTTATTTCATTGTTAAACAGTCACTATTGCGGATGAAAATCTGTCTGACTGACTCAGGTTAAAATATTCACAGAGAAGGTAATGTAGTAAATTTTAGATCATTGATGTCTTGTTATATACGCCAACATCCTTCCTCCTTCACTCCCTCTGTGACTGGTGTTACTCCAGGAGTCAGTAAGGCAACAAAATAAAACATAACTTTGAGTAAAATTATTATAATTTCTAATGTAAACGTTGTTGGAAAACATTTGAGAT
>JAPZDZ010000015.1:1439651-1451169 GCA_029783805.1 Acanthurus tennentii
CGCCCCCGCCCTCGGGGATGAGGAATGCTGGATATGCAGACAAAGACGCAGAGCAAGCAGTGAAAGAAAAAGGAAGGCGGCAGGGAAAAAAAACAGAATTGAAAGGAGATACAACACTGCCAAACAAAGACTTGAGGAGTGAGAGCTAAGACAGACACAGAGTGGGGAAAGTGGGATATTGCAGGACAAGCAGAGGGAAGGAATCATACACAGGATTAGTGACAGATGAATAGTTGAGTCCCCTGTTCCTGCTCTCCTCTGCTTTTTCTGACACTCACTCCCTCCTTCTCTCCATCTATCTCTCTCACCAGCGGCTTTTGCTCTCTAATCAAGTCTGATGTCAGGAGCGCCAAAACTGAGAGGGGTTTCATGTCACACCCCCTCAGTTCAGAGGATTCGGTCTAATGGGGAGTGTGATCAAACTATTTGTGGATATAGTATTGAACTGCAGACAGTGACAGAGCTCTCCCTCATTGAAGGTACATCACACGTACACTATATAAATATTCACAAACAATATTCGCGTTTTTATGACTGCAGGATCACATCAGACAGGAGACTCTAGATGTTTCATGCCATCATTTTAAACACATTTCTCCTGCATTTATATCACTCTGTGTTCTTGACTAGAATTTAAAGATATGAATGTTTGAACGAAGCTTGAAAGCACAATGCTCAGTTTGCAATGATAGATGTGTCAAAAGCTCTGTGGGTTTTAAAAGCCTTTTAAAAGTATAAAAAAGGGAATAAATTATTGCTTTTTTTCCCAAATAAAGCTGACTTTTGTTCAGAGGGAACAATACTCCACATTCAGCCGTTTTCATACCATGACTGGTTTATACTACTAAGGAGCTCTTGTGCAAACATCCACTAATTTCAACAGATCCTCCAAAATTAAATGAACACCGTTTGTAACATCCCTTTAGATTGGCAGATAAAAGTGTTTTCTGACTTTATTTGTCAGGTTCATCTATTGGAGATCAATCAATCAATCAATCTGTTCTCTGATGCGACAACATATGTTATTCAAGAAAAAAAGGATTTGTTTAGGTTCAAGAAAGATCATAGTTAGCATTAAAAACGACTACTTCCTTTAGTTGATCACTGGTACAACATACTAAAAAATGTACTAATGATAAGTGGTAGGAGACCATAAGAAAAGGAAGCCACTGCCAAGACCTTGAGCCAAATTCATAATAGTTAGCAGGTATTTGACACACAGTCGGGCTGCAGCTTTAGGAGACCTTGAGTTCTGGGCCCCAAGGCAGTTGGCAATCCAGCTGTGTCCTACCTTTTTCCATATTAGCACATTCATATTCTACCAGTCAGCAAAGGAGATGGGAGCAGATATATTTGTACATAATTATAACAATGATTCTTATAATCCTCTAATTGGGATCATTGAGTCATTTTAATAAAAGTTAAATTAATTTAAACCTTTTTCACTCTCTGGATCGCAATTTAAGGACCCCTAATATTCGATTAGATCCAATTGTTCCTTGTTAATCTACTTAAAAACACTATTTCAGCATTCCTACACTTTTCAGTTTTTGTCAGAGCATAAGCACTTAAATGGGCCTGTAATGGTTCAGATAATATCAGTCAAAGTAAGACAGCTGTGTGGAAGCAAATCTCCACCAGAGGGTGCAGAAGATGTGAAGCCTTGATTTCTGGACTCAAGGAGGTGATGATAAATTGTGTCTTTTAATCAAACACTGAAAGAGCCATTCTTTCATTCATCCATTCATCTGCTATTATGACTTTGATTCATTTGTCAAAATTCAGCAACTTTCAAAGACACTGAAGACCTGCAGGAGCGGTATACTAGAAAACTCATTCCATAGCCATATTATGTGTCTGACTGAATCCAACGCTAAACTATTTCCCATCTTCGTATTTGTGCATGACAGAGAAAGAGGAAAAACCAAGTGATGCTTATGCTGACAAGGAAGATTTGACTTAAAACAGTTGTCTGGCTCCTGGATAAATTGATCCACACACTCTGATGAAGTCAACATGCTGAAAAATGTCTGTTTGAGTCATAAATCTTTGCTTTTATTGATGATTTCCTCCTTCCACAGTCTCCAAGCCCATCTCGTACATCTTGTAAGTAGATGACGCTCTGCCAGGGCACCATTTCCATTTCACAGTGCAATACAAAGCCATAAACAAAACTGCATGAATCACTGTAAACAATACCAGCAACATGACAAACGCCACATGGAAATGCTCTCAACACGCGCCACGTGACTCTCCGCCGTCCCTCTCTGCCGACAAGAGTTACTGTCAGGAAACAAGACAGTAACAAGCACAGGCCGCAGAAAAACGCTTTGTGACGCTCCCCAGAGCAGCCAGTTCTAGACAATCCTCTCCACCCCAACCCCACCCTCCCACACACACACACACGCACACACACACACACGCACACATTCGCTGCTCAACAACACCCCCAATCTGCTGGGCTCGGCAGCGGGAGGGAACTGGGATGTGACAAATCAGCCGGGACCCTGGCATTCAACTTCATGCCCGGCGATAATGAGCTCCCGCCGGAGACGACTCTCACAGGGAGGGAACTGCCACGTGGAAAAACGTTAAAGAAGCGCTAATCGGCCGAGACAGAGTGTGCAAAGAATTTTAAAAAGAACAAAAAAAAATTTAAGTTATTTTCTCAGGGAGCAGTGTGTGAAAATGTGATGAGGGGAGGGTGGAGGGAGGGGGGAGAGAGTGATCTGAAGACAGACAGATGGGCAGACAAACATAACCAGGAAGAGGGGATGAGCGCGGCTGTCTCTGCGGAGGCTCAGAGTGTGTGCTGGATGTGCAGGGGATGAGGATGGGCTGGATCAGAGCACATGGTTTCAGCGCTGCGTAAGCCTCCCTCTGTGCAGCAGGTGGAGGATGCAGTGTGTGTGTATGAGAGTGTGTGTGCTTACAGAGCAGGTGGGTGAGTTGCTGTGTCATTTAAAAAGTGCCTGGAGCTGCACCGGCTCCATAGGAGGCCTAATTCAAGTCTGTGTGTGGGGACTGGGGGTGGCAGAATAAGGTGTGTGCATGGGGGCAGCGTTTCAATGGGGCCTGTAGTCACTACTGATTACCCTCACTGCCTGCTGACTGCTTACTACAGCCTTTTCCTCAGTTTGTTGGCACAGACTAAGGGTATCATAGATACAAGAACTTTAAACTGACTTAAACTTGGTGCTGACTCTTTTGGAAACTAACAAGCTCTCCAAATTCAAAGGTATGTTAGTCCATGCTCTTAAAATTGACACACAGAGATGACAAAAAGTGTACACAGCTGCACCAGTCACCCAATACAACAGTGATGCCCCACGTTCCTGTAGTACACCTGTACACCTGTTATACTTCCCAAGTTTAAAGAGCCACTGGTAATATTAAAGTACACCTGAAACGTCATTTCAAGAGTGTCTAACTTGCGTATCTTGACGTATTTCCAGCAAAAACAAAATATGTAGGCAGGACAATAAGTTTTGAGCAATTGGATTAGACTATTGAAAAGCATGCCATATCAAAGCAATTAATGGAAGAATACAGTGTTTGGATACATATACAATGGCTGCTACTACTCTCTGTCAATGTTGGTAGTAGTAGAGTGATTGACAGGTGGATGTAATGATATTATTGGCTGAAAGTGCTGTGGGAAAGATGATGAAAGCCACATGTAATTTTATTTTGTCAGAAAGTAAATGTAATTTACTTCGCTTAAAAAAAAATTAGGAAACAAAATCTTTGTAATTTTTTGGCTACCATTGTTAAACGAGTGAAAAAATTAACAATACGAGGATGTGGTCTACAAGGATTAAAAAGACATTTTTCATTTCAGTTGGACTTAAATAGAAAAATTGTATTTTCTGAAATCTTCAACAAAACATTTTTACCCTTCGTATTAAAGACCACCTCCTCTCCATAATGTGTTTTTACTTTTTTGATATCTCCTTGATACGCTGGCTTGTGCTGCTGCAAAGTTTGTCACTAGAGAGGTGTCTTCACATTTCTCTACTGAAGGGGGCAATGTCTGCGCACTTCCCTAAAACCTGAGATATATTCATAGTCTTGGCCTGTCTACCTAGCTAAATTTGGCTTATTACAACTGTGACAGCCAATCACAGGTTAAGAAACCTGTGATATCCGGTAAAGAGCATATTTGTTAATAGAGGGTGAAAGTATTGCATTCGCACAAATGCTAACACTGTGCCTGCCGAAGCAAGTTACAAGCCAAGATGCTAACAAAAAATATGAACAGATAAAAAGCCAAGTGTTTTGAGAGGTTGAAACACAAGAAAAGCACTACATAAACGCAGGCTCTTTACAACTGACTGAAGAAACAACAGTACCTGTATTAATTTGAAAATCATTGACATATTAAGCAGTAAGCTGAAGAGAATCAGCAGCTCAGCCTTCAGTCAGCAGCTTCCGTGTGCTTTACAGGTGGATGACAGCTGTCTGAGATGCAGATTCCAACTGAGAGCCACTAAGATGCAGGACATTTGTTGCTACCCAGGGATGCAAATTTAAAAACTCTGTGATTTTATGTTTTAAGTAGCAAAATTATTATACCAAGCTTCAAAAATATATTACTTCAGTGCTGTTTGGAGACACAACTCTGGACTTCTCTTTTTATCTCAATATTAAAGTCACAAACATTTGAATTTGGGCATGGATATTGATGAGACTAAGAGACACTGACAGTATGTGTGCCAACATGGGAAAAATTGCCCCAGGAATGATTTGAACTACAATTTTCACATTAGTATTGCTTTTTTGTTTGCTGCAGGTGCTGCTATGCAAGTTAGTTAGTTTTAAGTACTGCCACCAATCAAACACTGGTTTGGGGTTTTGTGTGGGAGCAGGGAAAGGAGCTCAATTTCACTGCAAAAACCTGTCAGAGCTTTTCTTGCAATGCATCACGACCGGTGGAATGTTACTCCGAGCACTGCTGCAGCCACTGATCGATTTTTTTTAACAATATCGATGGTGGTAATGACAATTTGTGCCCTACTGCTGTAACCAGAAAAACACCTTCTTTTTCCTCGCATTTCTCTAAATCTAATTCCTTTCCTTCGACTCATCCCTCAGGTTGTGCACACAGCAGATTTCGACATAATACAAACAGACGCAGCGCTGCTTCACCTGTTTTCCCGACTCTCCAACTTTCTGCCTTCAAACAAACCTCCATGAAATGTCACGGAAAGGAAGAGGAAGAAATCTTCCCTCACCTTGTCTTGTCGTGTCTGGACCGCAGCATGTGACATTTTACACAACCACCAAGACCCCCCTTCTCCATCACCATTCCTTACTGTTAGTGCAGCCATAATGAAGGGCCATTTAACTCACATTTAGAAGCGCTAGGGGAAGCACATTTGTTCCTTCCTGTTCTAAATAATGACCAATTACCAGGGAGTGTGAGGTGGGCTTTAGCACTGCAGAGGAGATGTTTCAGACATAGGAAAAGCTGTCATTGGTGAGGGTTGGACAGGAGGGTTTAGGCCTCTAATTGGAGGCAGATTTCACACTGATATTTCTGATGATGGTGCAGCACGAAGGATAGAGAAAGAGGAAAAGGATGGGGAAGGCAGGAGAAAAAGGAAAGAAGTGGGATGAAGGCCTGAGCAAGAAAGGAACCCACAAAGAAAGAAACAGACAGATAGTAGGAGAGGGGTAAAGTAGAAAGAGAAAGGATAGAGAGACTGAGAGAGGGAGGAAGATACGAAGAGGTATAGGAAAAGAAAAAGAGACACAGAAGAGAGAACAGACCCCGCTGCTGTTTGTCTTGCAGGGATAATATTCCACCAAAGTCTAATTCTGTCCATAAAAGCTGTTGGACTTCTTTTTTTTCTTTCCACCCGCAACCTGCCCCCCCCCTTCCTTTCAGAGTGATAGTTGCCTTGGCAACCGTGGCAAATCTTCCTTCTCTCAAACAGATGTCCCATTTAGTTGGAAATTAGAATGTGTAAAAAACCCACGAGACGCAAATTATTTCAAAGTTCTCCGGTGGAGAGAAGGAAACGAGAGGCGGGGGAGAGGAGAAGAAAGGAACTGAAAGACAATAGAAAAAAGAGAGGGAGCCCCCCCCTTTCTCTTCTCCCAACTCCTCTCCTCTTGTCTTCCCTCCCCTCATTCGGTCTTCTGTGCTTCAGCGTGTGAATTGTGGAGATTAGCCAGATCATCCAGAGCCTGTGGCTTGTTCAGGAGAAGTGGAGGAGGTGGCTGGGTGGGCAGCGGGTTGGAAGGAGGGGTGACGGGGTGGCCCCCTCTCCTGCATCCGGGATCGGGTGGGGGCAAGTGGCAAGAACTGCAAGCCCAGTGCCAGCATGGCAGAAGGGACACACTGTGGTCTGTAGCACTGAGCTGCCCTCGGGGGAAGGATAGAGCTTGTCCTGTGGTCTCTGCACACTGCAAGAAATATCCTGACTACCTCATTTGAAACAGGGTGCTGAACTTTTAATCTCAACAATTGTGTTCCTTGTTTTAATGCAAACAATTTTGTGCAAGGTACTAAGCACCTTAAGTCATTTAATGTTGTATAAAGTCGGAAAAAAAGACCTAAGATTTTCATAAAACTTGACTCAACTTGTTTTCATTTGGATAATTGCCCTTGTTCCAAATGCAAATTAGTTCTTGAAAAAAACACACACACTTTTAACAGATTATTTGATTAGATTTAAAGGAAAAATCCACTCAAAAACACTTAGCACTTCGCTAAAAAAAAAGAAACTGGCTGGGCTGAGTGATGGACTGGCAAAATGGAAACAACACAATGTTCTTCTGAGACATTTCCAGCAGAGCAACACCAGAAAGACTAGCGCTGATGTTCATTTAACGGGGAGAAATCCATCATAGAGGACACATTAACGGAGACTGTTGCACCACAGATAGGCTCAATAGACCAAAATATGCAATGCAGCCCCGAGACATGTTGGATCTATCTAAAAGCTGAGGAAGCTTATACTTTAGAGGGGTTATTAATTTTTAGGAGGGACACATACTGTAATGAGATTTTCTGTGAAGGGTTTTTGAAGAAAACATATGTACGTTTATAAGAATTAGAACTCACATTGATTTTGTTTGAGGCAAACCCAGTAGCTTAATCCAAAACTAAAAAGTGCCATTCAGTTTATTCATGGTGCCTTTGCTGCTTCATTTGAGTGACAAGCTGATGTTTCTGTAAAGTAGTTGCATTTTAGAAAGAGAGCCAACAGATTTTTCTTCATGATTTTTCCATATGGTGTAAAATCCAGAATATGTCCTTATATTATTTCTCAAAAAGTTTGACTTTATAGTTATCCACTTTTGTTACTTTTCTCCACTTGTACATTGACCAAAAAACGATATAACCTGAATCAAGCACATAAAATAAAACTTACATTGCCTTATTCGTAAATAGACAGGCTGGTCAAAAACAGACAAGACCAAACCACAGTTACTATCACCATCTGCCTTGTAACAGTCTTTGACTACTGGTGACTTAAACTTGTTTGCCCCAGGCCAAGGACACAAACATCCATTCATGAATGCACTCAACAAGCAGAGCAAGGCTTTTACATTGCCCAAAATCACATGAATGTTTTTAATTTCCTGTGACACCCCCGGTAATGTGTTCTGTTCTGTTATTTCCTTTATATTTTCCATACTGTTTAGAATGTTGCTATTTAAAAATCAACATATAAAACCAATCTATTTTCCAGCTCACAGATAGGACTGATTTGACCTGGTTAGGGTCCCCAGGGCAAATATGAAACATGAGCCTGATTAACACATGTTTAAATCCACATATTCCATTAACATATTCTGGCCAAAGATTTAATCAACAAACATAACTTTTATACTTCAATACTACAATTACACGAACAGCTGAATGAGAGAGTATTGATAGGTAGTGTCAAGTCTCAGTTTTTCTCTGACACTGAGTTATAATGTTTTGTCATCTAAATTCAAAACCAGTAGCTGAATGCAATGAGTTTAGGACAGTAGAAACTCTGGTAAATGTGATGAAATCAACATTTATTTATACTGATGTTGATTCATACAGTTAAAAAAGAGTAAATAACACTTCACAACAAAATAACACCTGAATTTACGAATAAATAATTCCAACATTATGCAAAGGTGTGATTGTCAGTATCCTCTATGAAGAAAATCAGTGAGTAATTTCAGTGGATCAACATGTTTATTTAGCTTGATGAGCTCATTTTAATGCAAGTGGATCATTCTGAGTTAATCCGCCTTGTTTCACAGTGAACGCATTTGTTTGTAAAATTACTGCAGTAGATGAAACTGTATTTAGAGGGAGCAGAATCATCTTGTTTGCCGGTTTCAAGCGTGCGAAGAGAAAGACAAAAATAGAAATGATATGACTTCTTAGCGTGGACACTTTTTGCAGCGTCCATGGCATCCTAACTCCACCAACTCTGTGGTCAAACACCGAACATAACCGCTCGTTGATGAACTGGCAGGATGGAAAAAAGAGGAGGTAGAGAGTGGAATATGTGTGTGTGTGAGAGTGTGTGTGTGTGTGTGTGTGTAGAGGCGAGAAGAGAGAGACTGAGGCGAGGAGGAACATAAGGACAGAATCACTTTAATTCAGTTTTTTTCCTTCACAATGCCACATGCCTTGGGGAGGGAAGGCATGTGTGAAATGGAGGAAAATGCCCTGTAGCGTGCCATAACACAAGCACACACGAATGCTGACACACACACACACACACACACACACCCACGCACACTGAAGCCCTGCCCCTGGAGGCCATTTAACAGGTAATTTAAAGAGAAATCCCTCCAGGGAAACGACACAGTAAATGTCCTCCCGTCTGCTCTTCCTCCCTTCATAACTGTTTATTCAGCTACGGGGCTGAAGACTGGCAGCACTTACTGAAATTGGAGAGGAGTAGGAAGAAAAAAAAAGGGAAGGGGAGGCGGTGTGTGAGAGGGTGGGAAAGTGACAAGTGTTAAAGTAGGCCAGTTCTTTTTTCTTCTTTCCTCTATCAACCCCCTTAAGTACCCGTTTATTAATGTTCAGTGTTCGTAGGCTACTTTATTTGGGTCCTGTGGGAATGTATGGGCTACAGGGATGGAGGTGGGAGATAGAGGAAAGAAGGGGTAGATGAGGGGAGGAGAGAGAGGAGAGGACAGAGCCCAGGGGGGTTTGAAAGTCTCAGAGTGAATCGGATGTTAATTTAGTGTGGGCTCTGGTGAGGAGGCCCAGAAAAGCATGAACTCCCAACTGTATGTCTCATTTTACATCTTAAAAGCAGCACACCAGTGGTGCTGCATGTTATAGCCCATTGACTACAAACTGTGCATACATTACATTACTGCTGACAGCATTGCAAAGCACTTCATATGTTTTTAGATTGACTTCCTTTCTCCCTGACAGCCTTTGGTTTCAGCTCATTTCAGTAGACTATAGAATTCAACTTTGAAATGCATCAAACCTGCGAAAAGTATCAATCTCACAGACCACTCTTGCTTCAAAAAATTATCTCAATATCTAAATGATATTATATTCCAAAACCCTTCCATGACCATTGAATAAACTTGTAAAGCGTGATTGTTTTATGATCTACGGTTAACATTTGCCACAATCGCTGAAAAAATGTAATTAAGTTTGTTTAAAAAAATGTAACTTAAGGTCAGTTAGTAGCTCTTGTGCCACTATTTGCAAGGCCAATAATGAAACCTAAGTCTACTTGTCTCAGGTTAGGCAAAGATCAACCACAGGCTCTGGTCACACACTTTGTAAGTTAAACTGCCCAAAACAAGGACCTCCTTGAACCTTCAAACTACATTTAAGGACTCAGGACAAGATTCAAAGACTGGCAGTCATTGGAAGTGAAATGCTCTCTGCCTCTCAAAAACATGAAATGGTGTTGGAACGTTCCAGTGAACGCACTATTATTTAAGAGAAATGTGGTCTGCAGTGCTATATGACTTTGTCAAGATTAAAAGGTGTGTTACCTAAAAAGTGTGTCCATAATAAATCAGTTCCCCTCATATATTGCATCATCTAATTTTAGCGCTGTTAATCCCCAACAAGATGACAAATCCAACAACATTCAATAAAGCTTTAGGAGAAAATTACATGGAACCAGTATTAGGTTACTAATCTCTAGTTAGAGAAAATGACACCAAAGATAATTATGTTTGAGTGCAGACACAATGAAAAAAACATCAACAGCAAAACATGCTGGTCAAGGAGAGTACATTTTGATCTGTTCAGGTCTTGAAACCTGAAGTTTAGGACTTTGGACTTGACTTGGGAATTTTAGATCTTGTGTGTGTGACTTTTTATTAAAATGGTTTGTTTCCACCTCAGCCAAAACCTATAGGAAAGGTGTGCTCTGCTGTTTAAAAATGTCTCAATGATTGTTAAGTGGCAAACGAGTGTAGCGACTCACTATTACTACTTCTAATTCTGCCTCCACTATTACTCCTCCAAGAGTCAGAGCACTTCAGAATGATGCATATGCAGCAGAGACTTGATTCTGTGAGCTGACATTTCAGCATAAGCACGCCTTCTTCAAAGCTCTGAAGAAGGTGAACTGCATTGTTAAAGCTCTGACACTGAAGAAACCTTGCTGTGGTCAAAGAGTCTCTGCTGTGTGTCAGTTTAAATATCCGTTGGGAATCCATTCTTAATTTAAAGTGGGAAGAGGAAAACAGCTACTTGATAAATGATGGTAAAACTGGTAACAGCGGTCAGCAGCTTTCACACCTTTTACTGAGATACTGTTACTTACATATGAAAAACAATGATTGCTCTGGAAGTGAACTACTAAAAACATCTACATTTCTTGCAAAACATATACAGTCAAAGGCTATAGAAACATGGGAGGCAAAAGACAGGTTTTTACTTTATTTAATCTGTAAGTGTGAACCTTGTGTGCGGACATTTATGGCTGTTAAATGTTACAAAAAAATACAGCTTAGGAAAAGGAGTAAAAACATAGGTGGTTTCTTTAAAACATTTTATATATTGGGAACTAATGGCTGATGGTGTCATTTGCTTTTAAGACTAATTAATCAAGCTCCAGCACCTTTTCACAGCACTGATATTTGCTTATTGACAGTGTTCTTGATTTTATTTCCAGTTTTTTGCAGCCATTTCTCATACATTTGAAATCAGATAGTCCTTGAACACACCAAAAAGAACTGTTCCTTAAAATGGTTCCCGTTCACAACAGCATCCCCAACTGATTAAGCCACTACTGTTAGCCATCTACGACTTGGTTTCTGCAAGTTGATTTTCATAGCATCCTGAAATGAAGTGAAACCAATGGCTGCCTGGGAGGAAAGAAATCAGTCTTAAAACATAGAATGCTTTGAAAAAGGGTTGGCAGTAATGTAAGCTAAATACAATTTGCAGTTAATGGGCTAAAACATGCAACGCAACCAGAAGAGTACTTGAAGAAGTTGAATTTGTCACTCATTCATTCTTTTTTTTCTATCACTCAAACTTCTATTTCTCTGAAGTGTTTCCTCATCAGAGGGAGAACAAAGCCAG